>WNWK01027782.1:0-25985 GCA_009830355.1 Cherax destructor | reverse complement strand
CCCCTTTTTAAATTTACACACTCCATCGAACAACATAATTCCTATCTAAATATATTTTTTTTAAACAACATCGTGTTTCATTCCCAAGATATTTTTAATCTCATTGGTTTCACTAAATAACTACTTTCGTTCACATCCCCTCCAAAACTCAACCAAATTCCGCAGCTTTTTCCGGATGTTTCAAAAGCACCGAATCATCATTAAAAAGCAAGCGTTATAAATTCATATTTAACTGAAATAACGCAGTCCATTATTATTATAAAGGGAAGCGCAAAACCCGTAGGATTATACAGCGCCTGTGGGGAGGATGAGAGGTATTTAGGCTTAATTCAGGGAACTGGAGCACTTTTCCCAAATCCCTAGATCAAGAGCCCCTCACCAACGTCAAGGAACCTTCCTTGAGGGATAACGCAGTCCAGGATATATTAACCATGACAAAATGCTCAGATATAGTTAAGGATATTATTATTATTTTTCACAGGAAAGTGCGAAATCCCAAAGGATTATATAGCTCCTGGAGAATGGAGGGAAGCCCCAATTGCTTTTATCAAGAGCCCTTCATCCGAATGAAGGCATCCCCTTGAAGGGTGGAGGAAGGTTGTTAGGTTTAACTGCACGACGCATGTGGGTCATTAAAGCTGCATTTACTAGTACGCTAATATGAAGAATACATTAATTCCAAATAAGAAATAAAACTCTGAAGTATATAGTGAGATACATACCTCTCTATATACCCTGTTATGCTCCAAAATCACAACCCACCTACAAATTAAAAACAGCGAGCATATGGACACCAACGCTCCAGGAAACTACAATAAGCACCCGTAATGTTATTTCGTTACTGTTATTGAACTACATGTTAATATACCTTAATTTACATTAACCTAATTGTTCTACAATAACAATTTTTCTACTTTTTATGTGTGATTTGTTTGTTGCTTTTAGACTGGGCAAATTCGGAACTGTAATGAGTGTAAATACCATCCATCATCATGGAGCAAAGGTTTCATCAGTTCTGGAAGTGCGCTTTGCACCTGAACGATGGATGAATAGATGTTGCCGTTCTGAGGGCTATTTAAACTTTGATGTCCACGCATTTCCGACAAGACAGATATTGAATGGGGTAAGAGTGTTTGCGTCTCTGGACACCCTACATTGTTGGGAAATGACCACTGGTAAAAAAAAATGAAAAAGAAAACAATGAATGTCAAATCCCCCAAAAGATGAAACGAGCAGGAGGGCTTTGGGATGGCGGGAGGCGTACGAACGAGAGCCTTCAGCTAATTAAACAATTCAACTTTCTTTAAGAGTTGAATTGGTATACTGTATCTCAAGAAGAGTATCCCCCCTCCCCCAATCTCTCCCTACCTAAATACCCTTGGTCACGCACACCCGTGCACGCCGCGCACCATTGTTACTACTACTACTACTATTGTGGTGGAACAAGAGCAGCAGAAGCACATCCATGCACGCACGCGCACCATTCCTGCTGCAGCAGCAGCAGCAGCAACAGTCGCAGCAACAACAGCAGCAGCTTACAAATCTATTACAGTAATGTAATATTGGAGTAATTATTCTTATTGGGTATTTTATTGTTTTGATCTTTACATTGTTTTATAACTTGGGGAATCAAGGCAAGTGGTATAAAACTAGTACGGAACAAAGTGCTAAGTGGTGTTACTTAACGATGGGGGTGAACAGTACGTCCCTAGTATGGACCAGCAGTCGCACCTACTACAGTGCTACAGGATTATAAAAACGCTCAAAATCTGAGAAATTAAGCCAATGTAGCGCTTTTTGATATCGCTTGTGCTCTCACGTCTCTAAAACGGTTGTGTTCCCAGCCCGTTTCAAGGCAAGGAGACGTTAAGAGATATTATGGTCGTTTACTGCCAGCTCAAAACAAATAAAACATCTCAACTACTGAGAACCCCCGAGGATCTGAAGATATGGGTGACAATGGTTTTGTCTTTTAAGGGACATAGCTATGGAAACCCAAAAAAACACTGGAGGGTTTCTTGGTTTCTCCCCCATTTACAAAAACCTACCTTAACCCCTTTTAATACTGAAGTGAGATAATAGAGGAAGAGTTGAATAAAGACAGTGAAGGCAGGAATGACCAAGACATTTAGAAAACATTGTGTCAACTTCCGCGGCCCAAGACTATTCAAAGCTGTCATCAGTAGATGTAAAATATTGACGAACAAAGGTGGAGGCTTCAATAGAAACTGGACCATTAGCCACTGAAAGTGCTTGATCAGGCAGGTTGGATGACTACGTGGGCCTGTGGACGCTTGCACAACAAGACTGTTTGACCAGATGGTCAAGGCTGGACTGAGGATAAAAAAGCACTAGAAACCAGCCATACCTTTACCTTTGCCCTTTTGCTTATACCTTTGAAGAGTTTCGAGAGTATCTATTCTCTGAGCCCGGCCATGGGCCAGGCTCGTCTGGTGTTTGCCTGGTCAACCAGGCTGTTGCTGCTGGAGGCCCGCTCCCCCACATATCCATCACACCCCTGGTTGATCTGGCACCCGGTGAAGATATTTGTCCAGTTTCCTTTTGAAGGCTTCTACACTGGTTCCAGCCGTGTTTCGGATATCTTCGTAAATCACATCGGGTTTTTGGTCCCCTCCAATGCCTCCAAAAATTTGTTAAATTTAGGCTGTGACAGGCATGATCGACCCGCTTTTTAAAGCCATGCTGGTTCTTTTTTTTGGGTTGGTCCATGAACTTTGTAACTGCCCCCATCATTCTTTCAAAGTTTTTTTGGGAAGGAGAAGTTAGGGCTACTGGTCTGAAATTTTTTTTGCAAAGGCTCTACTACCCCCTTATGCAAAGGAGCTATGTCTGCACCCCAAGGCCTCTGGAATTTCACCTAGATCTAAGCCTTTTCCACAGAAAAAACTAAGGGTTTTCCAATGGTATTTTTGAAATGTTTTTATAAATAAAGATTCCATGAATCTGGTCCGGTGCGAGGAGGGGGATTTTGGGCCATTTTTTTTCAAATCTAGGGGATTTGTACTAACATCCTCTTATGTAACACCTGTCAACACCATCCATCGGGTGTCGTAACAGATCACAATGGAGTGCCTACCAACTATTGCAATCGGTTCTGGTCACACTACTCGACCCACTAAGAATAGAACTGTCAGTCACTCAAACCAACGAACGAGACGGGGAGACAACAGGGGAAGGGAAGTGTCTGGAAGGAGGGAAAAAGGCAAAAAGGAAGGGAAAAGGGGGAAGAGAAGGGCAGGGGAAAAATGGAAAAAAAAGGGAGAGGTGTCTACAAGGTGTTCGCCCCCGACCCGGTCCATGATCAGGCCTCTGAGGGTTTCCCGGACCTGATAAACCAGTTGTTACTGCTGGCCGCATGCAACCCGTATAACCCAAAACACAGTGGGTACTGCTACAGATGTTTTCCCAGCTCCCTCTTGAAGACAACGGGGTCAAAAGGGGGATAAAGGGGGGAAAGGAAGAGGCAAAAAGGAAAAAATGGGGGGGGGAAGGGGGAAAGGGAGATGTAGAGTAAGATAGTGGGAGGGGCTAAAAAAAACTCTGCTATATTGCTACTACCCTTAACAATAATAATAATAATAATTTATAATAGAAAATAACAATAAAGCAATTAACATTTGGACTAGTGACCAGCATACCCCCGGGGAGGAAGATGGTGTTGGTTTCCTGGCCTCTCGAAAACCCCGTCATCCGTCAACACCTGTGGCCCCCCTAAAATTTCCTTGATCTCGTCACCCCACCTGTGACCCTATAAACATCACCTGAGTCCCCTCCACACACCTGTAACCACCCTCACCACATGTGGGCCCCTCAACACCACCTGCCCCACCCAACCCCATCACCTGCCCCACCTGTAAACCCCCATACCTGACCCACCTGTAAACCCCATCCCCTGACCCACCTGTAAATCACCTGACCCACCTGTAAACCCCCATCACCTGCCCCACCTTCCCCCCATCACCTGCCCCCCTGTAAACCCCCATCACCTGACCCACCTGTCAACCCCATCACCTGACCCACCTGTAAACCCCCATCCCCTGACCCACCTGTCAACCCCATCACCGACCCACCTGTCAACCCCATCACCTGACCCACCTTAAACCCCCATCCCCCGCCCACCTTCCCCCTACCTGCCCCCACCTGTCAACCCCATCACCTGCCCCCCTGTCAACCCCACCCCTGCCCCACCTGTCAACCCCCATCACCTGACCCACCTGTCAACCCCATCACCTGACCCACCTGTCAACCCCATCCCCCCCCACCTTCAACCCCATCACCTGACCCACCTGTCAACCCCATCCCTGACCCACATGTCAACCCCCATCACCTGCCCCAAATGTAAACCCCCATCCCCTGCCCAAATGTCAACCCCATCCCCCGACCCACATGTCAACCCATCACCTGACCCACATGTAAACCCCCCCCTGACCCACATTCCCCCATCACCTGCCCCACATGTCAACCCCATCACCTGACCCACATGTAAACCCCATCACCTGACCCATGTCAACCCCATCATGACCCACATTCCCCCATCACCTGACCCATGTCAACCCCATCCCCGCCCACATGTAACCCCATCCCCTGCCCCCTGTCAACCCCATCACCTGCCCCACATTAAAATCACCTGCCCCAAATGTCCCCATCACCTGCCCCACTTTAAACCCCCATCACCTGACCCACATGTAAACCCCCATCACCTGCCCATTCAACCCCATCACCTGCCCCACATGTAAACCCCATCACCTGCCCCACATGTAAACCCCCATCACCTGACCCACCAACCCCATCACCTGACCCACATGTAAACCCCCACCCACCTGACCCACATGTAAACCCCCATCACCTGTCAACTCCATCCCTGACCCCCCCTAAACCCCATCACCTGACCCCCCTTTAAACCCCATCCCCTGACCCACCTGAAAACCCCATCACCTGACCCACCTGTCAACCCCATCAGAGAAAAAAACAAACCCCTTAATATCTAATCCCTTTTTTCAAAAAAAAAATTTAACATTATAAAAATACAATTTTCCCATTTATGTAACATGGTGACATTTAAATTATTTACGACACAAAGAAGAAATGTCATTGTCTTGATATTGTTTGGCTCGCTGCTCAAGACAATGACAAACCTCGTTAGAAACTCACAGTAGCAGCAAGCTGAGAAAGTTCAAAGCTCAAGGTTTGTTCAAACTTTTCTGACAACGAAATTGGCGGGTCGGCCTCGGCCCTAAAATGTTTTGAACCACGAAATTTAAACAATGTTAAATGAAATCATTTTAACAAAAGATATAGATTTAGACGAAATTTAGATAAAGTATCATTGGGGGAGCAACTTCTTTGAAGTCTATAGAGTATCCTGTTACAAATTATATACAGTATCGACAAGTTTATGTAGTGCAACAAGCTTTCTTAATTTCCAAAGGTACCCAGTGGTTTAAAGTGTCTTGCTCCCCCGCCCAGTGAACAGGGAATACAGCGGGGGGAGGATTTAAAAGGGGCCGGGTTACCCCGGAGGGTGATCCTAATTTTTTTGTGAACGGTTAGGTCAGGGCGGGGGTGCCGGGGCCCCGAGCATAACGTTGCCCCGTAACTACCCAAAAGGCAATTACGCAAATAGTTAAATCACTTATTTAAAAAGAAAACACGCAAAAAACCCATTGGTCAATACTAAACATTTCTATTCTCACTATCTATTATTACGCGTGTACAAAAAAATACACTAACATAGGAACATTCAAAAACACAGGTGTTTTACCAACAGTATAAGAATAAGACAAATGCACAATCAAGCCCCATTAAATTTTAAAACCACAAGTGGGGGGAAACTTTACATTCACTGTCTTGAATGTGCATTTTACTGCAATGTTCAGAGGGATCAACCCCCCCGCTGCCCAGGGGGATGGACGCCTTTTCAACTGTTCCCCGGCCAAATTCGGCCCAACGTAGGGGCACGGACGATCGGAACTGAGAACTACCCCCGCGTTCCAAGTACAGGTCGGGTTTTTAAACGTTCCTGGAAATTTAAAGATGCTTGACTGAACTTATACACCCAGTGAAGGTTCTCTGTACATTCTCTAGATCTAATTTCTCACAAAAGTAGTGCAGTATACAAAATATTAGACTAGAGAGAACTTTGGTTAAAGAAATCATCTTGGGTTAGCACCCCTTTTTTGAAGGTTCTCATTATTCATACTATCAGAAATTTTTTTCGGTTATGATAATGATACTGTTGTGATCAAGATCCTCTCATTATCTTTCCCTAGGCCCTTTCCCGTTAGTTTCTCCCCATATTTAGTTGGAATGGGGATTGGTACTGTGCCTTTAGGATCATAAGTTTTCACTTTCTGTTTAAACTCTGTTGACAGTTACCTGCTTTTTGTTTGAGATTTTAAAACCCACCCTCTTTCCCTTTTTGCACACATTTTGTGCGCTATTACACCATCCCCGCACCTGTCGAAGTTTTTTGCAAAGTCTGTAGGTCTACATCTTATTTTTTTTTTCAGTGCATCAGAGACCATGTCACAATGGTCCCAGTAGTGGGGGAAGGGAGACCTGCTTTAAAACCCATACTGCCTTAGGTCGATCAATTGTTATAAATCCATGTGGATAGGGATCATGCTTCTTAAAACTCAAAGATTTTCATAACGTTGGACATTAGTGTATCGGTCTGGGACAATGGTATTCCTACTGACCCAGTGTTAGGTCTTACACCACCCAGCTCCTAAGTGCAAAATAACATAAAAACAGAGAAGCATTACAGTAGGCTTACTGGTCTATGCTAGGGAAGCTCCTTCTCATCCAGAAAGAGGCCTAGCATGGAAACTGAACATCCTGAAGACCAAATACGAAAAGTTTGAGCACTTTCAAAGAGGATGAGTAGAATTAGTTTGAACCTTGCCAACAGATATTCTCAAACGTAGATACAATGATTGTGCCTCGCCTTTGTAACCTTTCGACTACCACCCTGAGGATGGGTATGTTGTACATACTAAATCCTAATTAACACAATGGATTGCGTCATTTGTACCTTCACACACACACACAGACATACATCCTGACACAATCACATGTGTACCACGAATATACACATCCCACGCAAACTTAGCATGTACCCTCCCCATACACATAATGCTCCAACTACACAAATTGTCTAGACACAACCTACACACGTGACTCACGTGTGTACTCCATATATACCTCGCATCCACAAACTGAAAAAACCACACACTTTCACCCAACACACCGACATCTCCATACATACACCACACGTGTACACCACATATCCATACGCATCCCAAGCGTGTACCTCCCAATTCCCTCCCACCAAACACTGTCACACACACACATGCCCTTCCACACAAGGGACCCCAATGGAAGCCAGTGTTTGCTTACAATTTGTTTGGGTTATCTAATCTACACACATGCTGCTATGTATGATAATTTATGTAATATATTTGTGTGTACCCTGTAGCTGAATAAACTTACACACACACACACGTTCAAGTTAAATAATCCTAGTACCTTTTACGGTGTCGACACCGTTGAAAAAAAAAGCAGGAGTAAAGAAATAACTGGTAACTCTCTCGGGAAATTTGAAGCAACTTACTAGGAGACATTTAGGTAGTTGAGTAAACAAATGTATATAAGTTTCGATACAACGAGACACTTCAAAGATAAGAGCCCTTGATTCCATATTCATTCTCAGTTCCAATATGAAGGTAAATTACCAACAACATTCATAACTACAGCAAATTACTTTGCCCGGCATTCTTAGTGATCTTGTCACTAATACTTCCTGTGACCACGCACTGTCATTCCCACCTACCTGGTCTCAAGTTGTCACGAAGGCACTGGTGGAGATTTCATCGAGAGGACAGCGTCTCCTATCCCTGCTTCTTCGTAAGATGCCATCGCCGCCAGGAACGACGGCACAGAACTTCCCCACTACCAAGGCTCCAAGGCAACTGATAACTGACGATATAACCATCCTGGACTGGAGTTGAGCATTCGACAGCACAAATGCAATCAACAATAAAAACACAAAATAGGGAATTACCTCCTTCTTTCACAACAAGCGCAACCGATCTTTACCCTATACATTACAGAAATTATTAACCTAATAGCTAAAAATTTAAGAGGTAATAGGCTTACACAGGCGGCATCAATGACTCCCGAGGAGCGTGGCCTCAGCTTACAAAGCTTGCGGAAGTTGAAAGTGACCGCCGTTGAGTCACACTATGACTCATAGCAATATTTGTTGCGACCGGTTTACGAAGACACCTAGACATTCATACGACAAACAACAACAAAAATATCAAATATGTCATTGTTCGGTACTGAAAATCAGCAAGTAACGTAAGGAACGAAGGCAGCTTGAAGAACCAGCTTCAACAGGACGACATTTCGCTCTTTGTGAGCTTTATCAAGAGCGAAATGTTCAACAACCTACAGGTAGGCAGTGTTCAACTATGGTGGATAATTGCCCACTTTGATGGAAATCATTGTCAGCAGTGACAGTTGGGAGGGCAGAAAATGCCACGCGCAGGAAGGAAATGTTCATTGTCATGATTTTCAGGGATGTGACACAGTAACTGAAATAAAACAACTGAACTAAGTACAAAAGGTCACAACAGAAACTAATAATACACTTACAAGGGCGACGTTTCGCTCCTCCAGGAGCTTTCTCGACCTCAAAATGTTTTATTTATGTACCATTATATGTCCTTGTGTTGGTTTGTCAAAGTTCCTGGAGAGCGAAACGCGTAGTACCGCCTCATTAACATATTTAAAGGGTGTATGGCCAGTTCTTGAAGAAGAAGTCTTGACTCTATCATCAGGGCCAGAGCGCTTTGTGTGTGTGTGTGTACTCACCTAGTTGTAGTTGCAGGGTCAGATTCATAGCTCCTGGCATGTGTGTGTGTGGATGATTAGAAACAAACTTCCGAGTACCGTCATAGAAGCTAAAACGTTGTGTACTTTTAAAAAATAGGTTAAATACATGAGTGGGTGTGGGTGGGTGTGAGTTGGGACCTGACTAGCTTGTGCTAGTAGGTCTGATGTCGTGCTCCTTCCTTAAGTGGTGATCTGGACCTAACTAGGATGGATCAGTGTTATAAGCCAGTAGATGACTTGGGGCTTGCCTCGCATGGGCCAGTGAGTCTGCTGCAGTGCTCATCTTAATATTCTTATGTTATGTTCTTATATGTGGTTTGCAGGGGTCGGAGTCACAGCTCCTGACCCTGCTTGCCTCTTCACTGGTCGTTACTAGGTCCACTCTCCATGCTCCATGAGCTTTATCGTATATCTTCTTAAAGCTATGTATGAATCCTGCCTCCACTAAATCACTCCAGATTCCCTGCTTCCTGACAACTCTAGGACTAAGAAATACTTCCTAACATCCCTGTGACTCATCTGAGTTCTCAACTTTCAGTTGTGTCCCCGTGTTGCTGTGTCCCATCACTAAAACATCCTGTCCCCTGTCCACCTTGTTAATTCTTCTCAGTATTTTTATATGTCGTTATCATCACTCCTATCTCTCCTGTCCTCCCAGTGTTGTCAGGTCGATTTCCCTCAACCTTTCTCGTAGGACCTACCCTTAAGTAAGTTTTGCAGCCTTTGACCTAGGCTGTACTTTGTCTGTGGTCTTTTTTGTCCTCCCCAAACTTCATGACTTGCACTTTGCTGGGGTTAAACTCAAAGGCTATTTTCTAAACTCCTAGATGTGCTCCTCAGGAGTAAGTGCTCGGTATGGCCCCACTCACCCCAAACTTGAGTGAGGTTTGCAGCCTTTGCTTACCCCCCTGACTATTTTATACCTGAAAATACTATATGCACACAGTATTATTTTATATTATTATTATTATTATATTCACGGGGTAGAGTCAACTAGTTAGGGTCATAAAGCGGCTGGGGAATGGGGAGGTAATTACGTCTGAAGTCAAGGAAGGGAGGCTTATCTCAAATTCCCCGGATTAAGAGCACTTCAACAGCTGGCAGGGAGGATCTCCAGTCTACGTAGCCTTGGTGTTGTGTAAGCAGAGTGTGGAGCACATGCAGCAGGTGTTCCCAACAAGTGTTCCAACAGGTGTGTCAGAGCCAGTGATGTGACGCACGGGTGGCAACTACCCCACATGCCTGTACATACATACATACACACACTTTTTAGACTACAATTGGGGGGGGTGGGAGCGGAGACTCAGCCCCACAGCCACAACCAGGCACACGAGAGTGATATGAGAAAGGTAAACAAACACACACGAGACATTAACAAATATTGCTCCCATTACTAATGTTGTATCAGTTTGTCAACTTTCAACATGGAAACTCCAGACTGATAGCACTCGCTCCTGCTCACTCCCTCCTCGCTCCCTCCTCGCTCCCTCCTCCTCCCTCACTCACACTCCCTCCACTCCCGCTCCCTCACTCACTCCTCACTCTCTCACTCGCTTTTTCTTGCTTTGTAAACATGAATGTTGGTTCCCTCAGTGTGCTACTTGTAAAAATAAAGGTGTGTGTGATTATTAACAACAATATGCAACTTCCTCAGTGTCAAGATGATTGGATTACACAAAACATTGTGCATGGAAAAAAAAAGTTTTTTATTGAAATTGTAAAAAAATCACAATTTCAATACATGTAAATCACAGCTAGACAATATCGTCAGTCAAAAAACGTACCTAGATACAATACAGTTTAGGATTTGCCAGAAATCAGGAGAGGAAGTCCTCATTTACTGCATGGAAGAATTTTTAAGTTTGGCATATTACAATGTACATGGCCCCAAAAACAATGGAATAATGACAAAATGTATGTATGAATGCGGCGGGTGGCGGGGGTGGCGCTCACTCGCTGGTAAACAATGGCACACTGACTCTGGATGGAGCGTTATGCCGTCCCAGGAGCACGTGTACGTCAAGCGTTTTCCGAGCGGATCATCGTTTACCGAACCATTATTTTTACGGAAAAATGTATCATTTTCCGAATTTAATCCCGACGCCATCGTAATCGAGGTCCACTGTATGACATGATAATTAATTCCTCTCAGTCAGTGTTCTCATGTATGTGCATGAATGGCTTAGTGTCAAATTTTTGCACAGAAAGAAGCGTGCTGTGCAGGTCACTTGTACCACATGTGCAGGTGTGTGCAAGTTTTCCGTGTGTTCTGTGGCGGCCTTGACACAGCTGTGTGTGTAGACCACAGTATGTTCTGAGCCTAGACCACCGTGTAGCACCTCAGCCATTACTTTCAACCGGTGTGAGTGTGACCGCTTGACAACTGACATTATTCAGCCCTGGCACATCAGTGCAGACATCTGAGCCCCGTGTACAGAAAAGCGCTTTTATGTTTTGCTCTTGTGCCTGCTGAATCATTACCCGATACGATTCCCATTGAAACCCATTCAATTCACCTCCAGACTGTCAGAGTGCAGTTATGTAGAGAACCAGCCTGAGGATGGCAAATAACCTCTGCTGTAGCTCCAACTGTCGAGAGAGAATGACACTCGTCAAGCCGCAGTTAGCCCTAATAGGCAGGCAACTGTCGGCCTCGTGTCTAGCTTCAGTGTCCTGCACAAAGATGATGTCACTTTGACTGCTAGCCTGCTCACTCCAGTACAGTGTATGCTGTTACGACCCTCAGACGTTTTGCCCAGGGTCGTCTATGCCATGACTCACTCTCTCTTGCTGGCAGTGACAGCCGCAGCGACAATGCCAATCGAGAAATGTCCTCTAATTCGCTCGCAAAGAAGAAGTCCTGCCAGTTGGCGAGTACTGACAACGCCTCGCTCGAGGCACCAGCAGGTTGTGCCCCAAGATGAGTGAACCCTGCAACGACTACTATGATGACTGCTTCACTGCTCCAGAGGGAGACCACATACCCTGTTGCGTCACAGCTCAGCTGCAGCGATATCTCCTGTGTTGCAGTATCTGTCAGGCAGGAAGGCGTGGCGTGATCTCCAAGGATCACTGCCTTGGACCACAAAGCATACCACCTTCTTCCCTCCCTGTAGGAAGTTTTTTCCATGTCCATATGTGTACAGTGGACCCCCAAAATAGGCCGTAATCCATTCCAGGAGCTAGACCTAAAATCGAACTGGCTGATTTCTGAACCATTATTTCCCATAAGAAATAATAATGTAAATACAATTAATCCATTCCAGACACCAAAATATTCATAAAAATACATTTTTAAAAGTTAACTATAGTTTTACATACACAAAACACATAATACCAACACATAATAACAACATATAATAAATAATACTAAAATAACATTTACTTACCTTTATTGAGACTTGCTGGCATCTGGAAGATAGGGAGGAGACAGGGAGGAGCACTCATTGTTTGGAGAGTCCTCCAAAAGAACTTCAGGTAACAAAGTCCCTCTCTGGGGCAACTTCCTTCTTTGTCTTTTTAATGCCACTAGGACCAGCCAGCCAGTCACTAGATCCTTGGCACAAAATAACTGTCAGGGGGAAGTGCTCTGTTTCTGGCGCCTCTTTAACATGTTCCTGAAGTGCAATATGGTTCTGTCACTGAACTTGTTGCAGAGACGGCTTATTTCAGCTTGCTCAGGGTGAAATTGTTCAATGAGCTTTACCTCATTTCATATTAAGACAAATTTCCTTAATCTCTTCTTCAGTTCGATGGTGTTCCTCACTTTCTTTACCACAGAGGGTGCCACTAGGAAGCTTCTTTGGACCCATGGTGACTTATTTCACAGTGACAATCACTTAACCACCAATAAACACAATAAATTTATTGTGAAATGTTTAGACCGCTGGGTAATGTTCACTCAAAAAGGTAAACAAGCTAAACTGGCTCACGTGCCTGCACGCAGTGCGCAAGCATGGGGCAGGCGGACAGGTCTGGTATGCGGGCCGATAATCAGGAGAAAATTGGGCTGAAAAAAGCAATCGAAAATCAAGGCCGGCCGATAATCAGACAAACAGTTTGCGGGGTCCACTGTATATAGAATATGTTTTTATTCTGTTCTGTACCCTGTTCCTGCAAGAGACATTTTTTACAGCCAATCATGGTAGTACGTGGCCGAGCAAATGTAGACAGCTATGCTGTCTGCCAGCGAACAAATATGAACTGTAAGCCTACATGCCTATTTCCTAGTTTCCACCAGAGGGCAAGCCAGTGGTCATGCCAGCTTGCCCATGCCTGCCCTCTCTCACTCAGGCCAGCCGGCTCACTCAGTAAACAAGGCCTACTCCTCTCTCCCTCGCTGGGCATGGCCCCTCGGGGCCTGGGCGCTAACACACCTTTCTTCTTCCACACGATCTCGCTAATAAAGTAAGAAGCCTCCAAAGCCTTATCATTGCTCCCCGCCTGCAACAACGATGCTAATTAATCATAGAAAACAAAATGATCAGCTTCAATGTTAAAGTGAGACAGCCACTGTAGCTGGTATAATCACCCGGCCGAGCCCAACTTTTCAAGAGGTGGCCTGGCCTTGGCTCCCTGTCGAGAGTGTCTCAGACCAATGTCTGGGAGGTACAGCGTACCTCCTCGTCTTTGGGAGCTGTTTGTCCCCAGGCCTGGCCCATTCCCGCCTGAGGGAGAAGCTAGGAAGGTAGAGCACCTTGGGCTGCCACAAACCCCACCCACACTGGGCTCAAAGGGTGTGGCTGCATGGCAACAGGCAGTGTCAGGAGGTGCAAGGCAGCAAGCACTACAGGATCCTTTTGAGTCACACCTCAGCTTTGGGCATTAAGCCCAAGCATAGGAAGCTCAAGAATGCTGTGTGTGTTGCTACTGCTACTACTACACTTGTCCATTGCACTTACCAAGGAAATTATTCTTTTTTTTATTTTATTATTTTATATTTATATAACACATTTCACTTTTACATTAGGACAGGGCTAGCTGCCAGTCCATTTTCCTTCTCTCTCTAGGAGTTATACATAAGGCAAATGTTCTGCTGAGGACAAAGGGAGAGGTTGGGTAGTATATTTAGTTCAAGTCCAGAAATGGGAGAAGAGGTTCAATTCTCTGTGATGGCCCTTATTACAGTAGCTTAATGCTCTCTTTTCCTTTTACACAGTGTGGTTCAACCCCCGATAAGAGTAGAAACACTGGGCGTGTTTGTTTCCCTACACCTGTTGTCCTGTTCATCTGCTTGAAAAATAGGTGGTACCTGGGGTTAGTCAGCTGATGTGGGTCACGATTGATTGAGATCCAATGAAAATAAGACAGTCCCTCAGTGCTACCTTTCTTGGATTATCCTGGGTGGCTAACCCTCCAAAGTTAAAATACAGACAAAATCTTACCTTATCTTATCCTTGACAGCAAGAGGACAGTGGTGAACATGACCAGTGTTCACAACAAGTGCGTCACATCCTCTATAACAAACCCTAACGTTTCACTTCCTCTCTTTTGTCTCTTTTTTGTTGTCATTGGAACGAGGGTCAGCGGTACTTTTATAATGTACCTCGCTGGTTCAAGTCCTTGGATCAAAGCTCTTCACCTGAATCAAGGCCTCCTCGTGAGTAGCTTGTCAGCCAATTAGCTCTGAGTAGAATGTCAGCCAATCGGCTGTAAGTAGAATGCTAACAGCCAATCAGCCAGTGCTGGATTTAATTGGTGAGGGCCCCTTGCATTAAAAGGTCTAACTCTAATGGTTAAGGAAGACTTTAAGTTTCTCATTAGGCTTTCACATACTCTCAATATATGTATACCATCCTCTTAAGATGAAGAAATGAAACAATAATTGGTTTAGTGTATTTTAGCAGCCTTTTGGTTCATTTGCAATTTGCAAGTACATTTCCTTGCTGCTCTTCTGATGGAAAAGTCTCTCTCCCATCAGAATCCAACGCGCAGGATCTCAGATTCTATGCTCATGATCGTCAGGTTCACAAGCTGCCTTTGCTTCATGCTCGTTCGTGGCAGTTCTCACCACCACACTGTTGTTCACATGTGACCACACTCAAGCAGTCATTCATACTGCAGCGCCCTGCACACCCAGGATGATGATGTCCTGTGAGCCATCCTCGCGTCATACAGCTGATGACGCGCTCCTGAGGATGTAGCACCAGCGATCAGATGACTCAACATGACTATCCCACCACAATTCAAACTCTTGCATACATTTTCTCTTTTTGCAATCAATTCAATTCTCAGTATAATGTGTCATAATATTTTAATTTGGCGGGAGGCCCCTTCTGGTGGGGCGGGGCCCCCTTCCTAAATTCGGCCTGCAATCAGCTGTCAGTAGAATGCTGACGGCCTAATCCTTTGTCAGTAAGTCAGCCAATCAGCTGCAAGAAAGAATACTGGCAACCAATCAGCTGTGAATAGAATTTTGATAGTCAACTATGAGTAGCTTGTTGACAGTCAGCTATATTATTAAAAAGCAAGACAGCATTACTGTGATGTAATCCATGCAACTTATCAGATTAACAGACACTTACAGGTCTCTGAGTTGTAATCTAGTTAGTTGGTTAGTTGGGTTTAAAGTCTATTGACTATGCAAGGTCATTAAGGCTGCGTGCAGAATATTTTAATAAAATACTGATTAAGTAAATCCTCAGTATGTATGTATGTGTATATATACGTATACAGTGTGGCATGCAGCACAATGAAAGGGTAAAGCAGCAGGAACTGATGGGATCATGACAAATGTTAAAAGCAGGGGAGATATTGTGTTGGAGTGGTTGGTATTTTTGTTTAATAAATGTATGAAGAGGGAAGTACTTACAAGGATTGGCAGTGTGTATAGCTCCTTTATATAAAGGAAGGGTGACAAAAGAGATTGTAAAGTATAGGGGAATAAGTTTACTGAGTATACCAGGTAAAGTGTACGGTAGAGGTTATTATTGAAAGAATTAGAGGTAAGACAGAGTAGGATCGCAGATGGTAAGGAGGTTTTAGAGTGGGTAGGGATGTGTAGATCAAGTGTTTCACATTGAAGCATATATTGCAGACATTATTTAGATAAAGGTAGAAGTTTTATTGCATTTATGGATTTAGAAAAAGCATATGATAGAGAGGATAGAGGGCAATGTGGCAGATGTTGCAAGTGTATGGAGAATGAGGATCAGGTTAGTGTGTAGAAGAGAGAGATTACTTCCTGGTAAAAAGTAGGTCTTGGACAGGGATGTGTGATGTCACCATGGTTGTTTAATATATTTTTAGATGGGGTTGTAAAAGAAGTAAATGCTAGGGTGTTGGGGAGAGGGAGTGGGATTAAATTATGGGGAATCAAGTACAAAATGGGAGTTGATACAGTTACTTTTGCTGATGATACTGTGCTTATGGGAGATTCTAAGAAAAGTTGCAAGGTTAGTGGATGAGTTTGGGAGAGTGTAAAGGTAGAAAGTTGAAAGTGAACAAGTGAACAAAGATAAGAGTAAGGTGATGAGGTATCAAGCAGATTTAGATAAAGAAAATTGGATATCACATTGGAGAGAGGGAGTTTGGAAGAAGTGAATGTTTTCAGATATTTGGGAGTTGACTTGTCAGCAGATGGGTTTATGAAGGATGAGGTTAACCGTAAATTTATGAAGGAAAAAGGTGAGTGGTGCGTTGAGGTATCTGTGGAGACAAAAACGTTATCTATGGAGGAGCAAGGGAATGTATGAAAGTATAGTGGTACCAACACACTTATAGGTGTGAAGCTTGGGTTGTAAATGCTGCAGCGGAGGCAGCTGGAGGCAGAGTGGAGATGTCCTGTCTAAGGCCAATGTGTGGTGTAAATATTATGCAGAGAATTCAGAGTGTGGAAATTGGAGGGTGTGGGTTATTAAGTATTAGTCAGAGGGCTGAAGAGGGTTGTTGAGGTGGTTTGGTCATTTTAGAGAGAATGGATCAAAGTAGAATGACTTGGAGAGCATATAAATCTGTAGGGAAAGGAAGGGAGGGTAGGGTCATCCTTGAAAAGGTTGGAAGAGGTGGTAAAGGAGGTTTTGTGGGCAAGGGCTTGGACTTCCAAGCAAGTGTGTGAGCATGTTAGATAGGAGTGAATGGAGACGAATGGTTTTGGGACGTGACGAGCTGTTGGGTGTGAGCAGGGTAATATTTAGTGAAGGGATTCAGGGAAACCGGTTATTATAGATTTGCGGACTTGAGTCCTGGAAATGGGAAGTACAATGCCTGGACTTTAAAGGAGGGTGCTGGGATAGTGACAGTTAAGGAGGGATTATTCTAAACTGTTGTATCTGAGTGCCTCTGCAAAGACAGTGATTATGTATGAGTAAGTGAAAGTGTTGAATGATGATGAAAGTATTTTCCTTTGGATTTTCTTTCTTTTTGATACCTTGCCTCGGTGGGAGATGGTAGAAACTTATTAGAAAAAAGCAAAAAAAGCATATATGTATATATATATATATACACATACACACACTGAGATATACGTCACTCTGCTTATATAATTTTCCTGGCTGTCGTAACATTTGCCTTATTGTGTTCTTTGAAGAAAGGTTCTTTAACATGGTGCTCCTGATTTTCACGTATTTCTTTCTTGATATTTGATAACCTCTTGGGTTTGTATATAGTACCACTTATTGAATTGTTCTTTCACATCTAAGAAAACTGAAACTTTTCACCTACCAAAGTGATTTTCATGCCATATTAATACCATCCACAAATGATACAAACTGTGATGGGTATTGCTAGTTATGTCGCTATGAGGATAGGAAACAGGAGAGGCACCACGACCGTAATTTGGGGTACTAGGGTTTTCACCTCTTTGATGCTGGATTTTGTTCTGCTTACTACTATTCTGTGTTTTCTATCTGTCAGAGTTGAAAATCCACTTGCCTACCTTACCATTGTGCTTATGGCCCTCATTTGTTAATCACCCATGATTCCATTTGTCAATCACCTTTGCAAAATCTGTTTATGCAGTCTGGTGCTCCCGTCTGTGATTAACTATCAACGTGTATAACCACCTACATATTAACTTACCAGAGGAAATTTTTATAACACTATATGAGAATAAATGTCTTTAGAAATATGCTGGCTAGTCGATTTTGACTACTGCCCACAGGATAGGTATGGGGTATAATAAGATATCATTAAACTAGTCGATCTTAACATGACCCTGTGAAACCGAGGGGATAGATGCTTTTTTCACAGGAGTTCTAAAGATTTGGAAAGAATACAGTACTATAAAAATTTATGGAACTGAAGGTTCCTTTTATTGATGTCTTCAAACTAAATCTTATGTGAAGAAAATATACTTTATTATGTCTTGATACATAGGAAGTATGTATGTATTTCAGATCCACAGTAGCCTCAAATATGAGACAAGCAGTAGACTCTTTGACTGAATAAGCTGTTCCAGAGGAAATGTTGAAAGAGCTCAATGCACAGATACAACATTTGTGTTGAACTAGAGACTGCAGATGAGGTAATCAGTCCCGCCTAGAAAGGTAACTACCTCACTCTATTCAATAAGTAAAGTGTAAAGCAATAGATTCCCTCAAGTTTAGGTGTATTGCAGTGCTCCTCCATTCTTATGCTCATATGTTTAAATGGAGAAACGTCCCCAATATTTATGCTGAAATAGGAGTGGGGTGCAAGTATTTAGGTTTGATCCAAGGAAAGGAAGAAGCTTTAATACCATCAAACAAGAATCCTTCACTTCAACAAGTAACCCCATTGAATGGACAAGTCTTGTTGTGTCAGATATGTCATTTTAAGTGTATTAATGCCAACAGTGTAAAATAGGTTATATAAAAACAAGATCTCGATTGTCGGCTTTAATGATGTAACTTGTCTTCATGAAATATACTGTGAATTACTTGGAAATATTAATTATATAAATATAAAAGTAGTCTCTTTGAGGATCAAAGTGGATAAAAAAATTGAGTGAATCATAGAAATTTATAAGTACACACATGAATAATAGTATTAGGTTATGCATTCAGTTCACCTGTCCCTCACCTTTTTGATTGTGACGTGCTCCGAGGAAGGTTACATAAAGAATGAGCAGTAAGATTCGAACAATGTCGACTCCCTTTCCCATATCAGGTACATACTCCCAAACCTAACTTGAAAATGCATATCTATACAAAACTCTTTGAGGTGATTTTATATGATTATATAAATTCTAGATAAAAGACAGAAGAAAAACCTTTTTGTTACAAATGTCAAGAAAGTTCACGAGTTCCATGGTAAAAATATATTATTGTAGAAACGTGCAAAAAATACTGTAGTTATTCCTAGAAAACCACTGTTATATAACATTCTATAATGCAGAAAGAAAAATATGAATATCAATTTACTGTATATACAGTATTCACACTTATTTTAGGCATTGCTTTTGCCCTGGTCAAGGACTGGGCCATGGGCAGCTTGACCCCTGGAACACCCTCAGGCAGGTAGGTAGCCCTCATGTCTTTGGCATCCCACTACTCCAACATCTTCATCAGTTTCAATACCAATCTCCTCATAGGCTGTTTCTTTGGGTGGAAAACCTTCCATAATTGCATCAGTATATCAAGTGCCATTCTCTTTCTCTTTCGCCACTCTTTGTCATCTGTTCGCTCACTTTAGTGACCTGATCTTTACTCTTTTGATACAAGCACTTGATTCTCCTGCAGACTAGACAGCTTCATCTGGAGTTGTGACACTTCTTCCTCAAGCTATAAATAGTGTAGAGAACTTTAAATGAACATTTCACAGTGTGCTCAGATACAAGCTACAGAGTGAGAGCATTCAGGGAGGGCAGGGAATGCCTAAATGCTGGTGAAGGACTCTTCATCAAGGGTGGACACACACCCCCTTTTTCCTTGGGTCAAACCCGATTACCTCCTTCACCAAAGGGACTGTATTATATTATTATTATTACATGAAAACACTGTAATAATAATAATAATGATAATGAAAAAATAATAGCAATAATAATGATAAATAATAAAGCAATAATATAATAATAATGATAATACAGAGTATGGAAATAAAGAGAACCTTTGGAAAACAAGAGTAGTACAGTAATTAGATTTTCTATACAGTGGTGAGGCATTTTGAAAGGGTCATTTGAATTGTAATGTCTGTGCACTTCTTGCAAGATGAATAGATGATATTGAATGAGGTTCCTGTTCATGGTCACTTTAGTGGGTGTGCCAATGAAATAAATGGTATAAAATACTGACACAATGGAAATCTAAACACATAAGCAGTATAGAGTGGACCCCCGCCTAGCAGGCACCCGGAAATAGCACAGTTATGTAAGTATAATATTGTAAGTGCTTGTGGAAGTGTATTTTTGGGGGTCTGAAATAGACAACCTACGTGACATTATTTCTTAAGGAAGTAAATTCGTTCGGTAATGGCACTTGGGCAGGCTTCTGGAATGAATTTTGCTCGTTAGGCGGGGGTCCCACTGTAATGTGATCCTTTTGATGACGTTTCGCCACACAGTGGCCTTTATCCAAGTCACAAACAGATCTACCTGGGTGAAAGGTATACCTGACTCCATCTATATACTCTTGTACCTTTCACCCAGGTAGATCTGTTTGTGACTTGATAAAAGCCTGAATGTGGTAGCGTTAATCAATAATGGATCACATTATACTGCTTATGTGTTTATATTCCAGAATTGTCTAGGCTAATGGGTATCAGCCAATTTTGATGGTATTGTTATTGGCCTGAAACCGAGTAGTGTAAAAGGCAAAAAATCTGGCGTTCTACACTCTACATGTACCAGCCACAGGAGACTGACACTTACGGCTGACTCTACTTTTGTAGTAGACAATGTTAAAAAAATATAATAATTAATTCACTGGTTGGTTATTGTAGTCCACAATTCCACATCTAACCTATATTTATTACCTATACTTATTATGTTGTACAGCAATAAATAATTTACAATTATTTAGCTGCAAGGAGATTTGGAGTGAGTGCTTTGAAGATACACTGGAAGATGTGAATGAGTTCTTAGAAGATGACAAGGGAAGAAAGAGTCCAGAGGAAATGTTGAAAGAGCTCAATGCACAGATACAAGGAAGCAAATGAATTAAGGTGAGGAGGAAGAATCTTAGAAAAACGATTAACACTGCAACAGTTATGAGCAGTTCCATATTACTGGTTAAGTTGCAGATTTTTCACTGAAGAGGACCCTGGCCAGCTAGAAGCATCACTCTGAAACGGAGTCTGGAGCAACTGAAAATACCTAACTGTCAGCTGTATAAAGTACTGTATGGTAAAACAGACCAAAGACACTTTACAAAATTCCTAAGTACTCCAATACAACCATTGACATCAGTGCAGAACCTCAGCCATCAACCTCAACCAATAATCACAACCTTCCACCCCCCTCAGCCCAGTAAGTCATACCATACCACTCCACTCTCTTTCAAAATCATAGATATACACCTGCAACCAGAATTAAGGGTAAGAAATATTCTTCATTTAAAATTTTAGCCATACACATTGTATTAAACATAATATATCACTAAATCTAATTATAATTATATTTATTTTTTACAGTTTAGAGACCTAAAATATTTGTTTACTTATTTGGAGGGTCAGACATATAACCCTATTTTTCCCTGTTCTTCACTTCAATTTAGATATTTTTATTAAACACCATTTTCAGCTTGTAATTACCATCTTAATCGATAGTCAACTGCATATGGCCACTTGATACCTATGTGGGATGCTCATAATTTTTGGTAAATAAGTCAAGACATGGACTCTTTCCTCAATTCTGGCCATATTGGGTAGCGTGAGGGATTGACACAATGCTTTTGACAGATTCTGAAAACAAGTTGTGAGCTGGTGTATGAACTTGTTAGGGCATATAGAAGAAGGAAATTAAAAGTGAGCATAGAAATGAGCAAGGTGATGAGGGTTACAAATAAGTTAGGTAATGATAGACTGAGTCAGACTGGAAGGAGGAAGTATGGAGAAGTGAGTGTATTTAGATATGAGCAGACATGTCATCAGATGGACCTATGAAAGATTAGGTGAACCATAAAATAGATGAGGAAAAAAAGTGGGTAGTATGTTGAGGCATCTGTAGAAGAAAGCATATCTATGGAGGCAAAAAATATGTAGTACAAACACTTTTGTAGGTGCAAACACAGATTTTGAATGCTGCGGTAAGTAGGACAGGGCAGCGGAAATGTCATTTTGAGAGCATGTGGTGTCAATGTCATGTAGAGGGAATTCAGAAAGTAGAAATTAAGAAGGCAATACGGAATCACCAAGTTTATATCTCAGACAACTGAGGAAGGGTAAGCTGTTGATTGATATAGATATGTAGAGCAGTGGAGAGGGATAGGCTAATGAAGATGTTGCATAAAATCTAGGGTGGAAGGTAAGAGGAGTGCGAGTCATCCCAGGAAAGGCTCTTGAGTTTTAGGGGCCTGAGCATTTAGCAGGACTAGAGCAAACGTGTTATAGGAATGAGTGGTTTTAAATGGAAGTACTGTTGGGTATGAGCAAGGTTGTACTGTTATGAAGGGATTCACGAAAGCAGGTTAGCTGGACTTGAGTGCCAGAGATGGGAAGGGCAGTGCTAACACTCTGGAGGAGAAATGGGGATGATGCAGTCAGAGGGTAATCTGAAATGCAAAGTCAGCACACTTCTGGCAAGGTAACAATTGAATGAATGATGGTGTGCATTCTTCTTTGGGTCTGCTGATGGGGAGACGGCCACCTAGGTAAAAGAAAAAAAAAGCCTCTCTTTTCAGTAGTGTTGGGTGTGTATGTGTGGTAATATACAGCCTCTCCTCACTTAGCGACGTGTGCTCGTTTACTGATGCCTCGGACTTACGGCGGGTTCTCTGACCAGTATTCATACTTAAATAATGTATATTAGGCTAATTTTCCTTTATTTTGTTTCAATATACAGTGGACCCTCGACTTTCGGTCATAATCCGTTCCAGGAGCTAGACCTTAACTCGAATTGTTCGAAAGTCGGAACCCTTATTTCCCATAAGAAATAATGTAAATACAATTAAATGCATTCAGACACCCAAAAATATTCACAAAAATTAATTTTGTGAAGATTAACTATAGTTTACATACACAAAACAGTATAAATACATATATAAATAAATTTATAATTAAGAAGCATTTAAAATAACATTTATTTTACCTTTATTGAAGAGAGTTGCTGGCATCTGGAAGATAGGGAGGAGGACAGGGGGAGGGGTTAGTGTTTGGAAGGGAACCCCCCTCCATAAGGATTTCAGGTAACAAGTCCTTTTGGGGTTATTTCCCCTTCTTTGTTTTTAATCCCACTGGGACCAGTTTGAGAGTCACTAGACCTTGTCTAAAAAAATAACTTAAGAGTGCTCGTTTTGGATTTTAACATTTTCCAATGGGAAAAGGGTTTTTTCATTGAAAAGTTGCAGATGGGTTGTTGAGTTGTCAGGTGGTTTTTTTAAACAAATGTCTGCCATATAAATGAACAAATTTTTAACCTGAAGAAGTTACTACCTCCCCTCCTCCTCCCGTGAACAATTTCCCTCTAGGAAAAAATGTGTTTCTGATGAAGCTCTTGCAGCTCTTCAGTGGTTAGGCTACCCTGTGCCCTCCACCAACTTTTCCCACATCCCACCACTCACCTCCCCCAGGTTCCCCCAAGCCACTTCTTCCAAAAAGGCACAGGGCCCCAATCAGCCCAAACCTTAAAACCCTCTTTTCACACAACCGCCCACATGGTCTCCGCAGATTTCAAAGTCCTGGGCCCCCCAAGCCTTACCTAAGGCATATGCAAGGGAGGATACTGAAGCGATCTTTCCAGAACTCTCTTAGGGTCAACTCAGTGTCCGAGGTCACTTAAAAGCACTTGAAACACTGCTTTTGTGTAAGTTTCAAGTTAGAAATGACCTGCTGGTCCATGGGCTGGATGAGAAGAGGGGTGTTGGGAGGTAAGAACTTCATTTTTATAAACTGAAGTCCTCAGACAAATAGTCTTCCAAGTTGTGAGGATGAGAGGAGCAGCCCAGTAGCGGAGGCACTTGAGTGGCAATTTCTATTCCAGGAGGTATTTTTCTCACTGGGGCTAAACTCTCCAGTGAACCATTCCGGGAAAATTGCTCGTGACCCAGCCTTGGTGTTAGCCTTCCAAAACACACAAATTATTCGTGTTCACATTGTGTTTTTTGAACACTGGGATTTTCAGAGTGATAAACCAAAAAGGCTTCATTTAAAATCCCCACTAGCTTAGCCACACGACATGAGGTTAGCCTGTCTTTCATAGGCTTGTCGGCAGTGCCTTTCCTCCTGAATAATGTAGGTCCTGTTGGCATTTTCTTCCAAAACAGGCCTGTTTATCACAATTAAAAACTTGTTGGGGTTCAAATTTTCAGTGTCTACGAACCCCTTGAATTCCTGCACAAATTTTTCAGCCGCACGTTTTTCTGAACTGGCTGCCTCACCATGCCTCACAACACTGTGTATGCCACTACACTTCTTAAATCTCTAAACCAGCCTTTGCTGGGTTTAAAATCACTCATCAGCACTGGTTCCAGGCATTGTTTGACAAGATCTGCGTGCAACTGCCTTGCCTTTCCAAATTATTGTCGTGGAAACACTATCACCCGCTATCTGTTTTTCATTGATCCACACTGACAACAACTTTTCAACCTCATCCACTGTTTTCGATCTATTTTTGGCAAACATGTCAACACCTTTTGCAACATTAGCTTCCTTGATTTCTTTTTTCTTTTCCAGGATAGAGGTGATAGATTAGTTTTGTTGTACATCCTGGCAAGCTCACTCACACGTACGCCACTCATATTTTCCACAATCTCCTTCTTCAGTTCGATGGTGTTCCTCACTTTCTTTACCACAAGGGTGCCACTAGGAAGCTTCTTTTTGGGCCCATGGTGACTTATTTCACAGTGACAATCACTAAGCCAGCAATAAACACAATAAAATTTTTTGTGAAATGTTTGAGCGCTGGGTAATGTTCTCTCAATGGTAAACAACGCTAGACTGGCTTTACGATGCCTGCGTGGGACGGACAGGTCTGGTACCCAGAACGATAGTCGAGGGGAAAGACCGGTTGGCGAGGAAAATTTGACTGAAAAAGCCATTGAAACTCAAATCACCGATACTGGGCTGGACCAAAAGTCGAGGGGCCACTGTACCTCACTCCAATATTTACTCATTTAGGAAAAACTAAGAAACATGATTGGGGAATTAAGAGAGATTGTCTATCTGGGTTACAGCCACTTACAACAAACAATCTCCCGGGAGATGACCGACTAGTATAATTTTACCGCAGTTGCTCCTTGAAGTGTGTGAGAAACTTAGTCACCCTGGTCACTGGGGAAATGACTCCCTTGATAATTTCACACCCTTGAACCCACCCTAACACACTAGACCAGTTTAAACAAATCTGAATAGATAATAAGAATAATTATGGTATTGTTAATTTTAGTGTACTGTATGGTTTTTGATATAGGATATAAGACTGATTGAGGAGGAGGAGGAGAGAGCACAATTAATTAACATCCACTCACCCCCCTTTTCTGTTTTCTGGGTGTTCACTGGAGACCCTTATCATTCCCACCGCAGACACAATTATCTCAACATACCTACTGCCAGATGGTAACTATGACAATGTACATACTTATGGGGGAAACCGCATTCTTGTTGATGTGCTTCGATAGATCTCGTGATCTTGCTCGGTAGATATACAGTGGTACCTCGAGTTACGATATTTTCGTTCGAGAATGCTGTTCAATGCCATTACCAAACGAATTTATCCCCATAAGGAATAATGTAAAATAGACTAGTCCTTTTTCACCCCCAAAAAAATACTTACAAAAGCATTTAAACAAACAAACAAACAAACAAACAAACAAAAATTTTATTTCATTGCAGATTACATGGGTATCGGAAGTTACAATGTAAATTGAGTGCAAGGAGAGCACTGACATGCCATGGCATTAGGGGCAGCTTATTCTAGTCCTTAAAAACTATGTACTTAATATTAGAGAAATTTATTGAGTTTATTCTAGTTAAAATTATTTTCAAAATTACAATAT
>WNWK01027781.1:0-25985 GCA_009830355.1 Cherax destructor | reverse complement strand
AGAAATTGATTGAGTTTATTCTAGTTATATATTTTGTTTCAAATTACAATATGATGATATTATACTGTTAAAATGACAATATGATGATATTAAATTGTAACAAGTGTTTAGGAGGATGGTAATATAAAATTGAGATGATCTTAAGGAAAATAACATTGAGCATTTTTGAAAGTAGTTTACAGTATGAGTATTTAGTTTAAGATGAGTAGGTGATTTTTGAGAAGAGTCTTAAATTGATTTTCAGACAAGGTTAACTTAATATTTACTGGTAATGAATTCCAGATTCTGGGGCCCTTTATGTGCATAGAATTTTTACATTGGTTGGTGATCTGTGTCTTGTGTTGTGGTCGTGGGACCTATTAAAGTTGTTGAGGAAGAACTGCAAGAAGCCCCTATCACGTGCTTTTAACATCCTATGGCGAGGGAGCATGGACACTGGGGTCGTCTCGCAGCTACTAAAAACAACAGACATAGCCCCACTCCACAAAAGGGGCAGTAAAGCAATAGCAAAGAACTACAGACCAATAGCGCTAACGTCCCATATCATAAAAATCTTTGAAAGGGTTCTAAGAAGCAAGATTGCAACTCATCTAGATACCCATCAATTACACAACCCAGGGCAGCATAGGTTAGCAGGTCGCTCCTGTCTGTCCCAACTACTGGACCACTACGACAAGGTTCTGGATACTCTAGAAGACAAACAGAATGCAGATGTTATATACACAGACTTTGCAAAAGCCTTTGACAAGTGTGACCATGGTGTAATAGCACACAAAATGCGTGATAAAGGAATAACAGGAAAAGTTGGTAGATGGATCTATAATTTCCTAATAAGTAGAACACAAAGAGTAGTAGTCAACAGAGTAAAGTCTGAGGCGGCTACAGTGAAAAGCTCTGTTCCACAAGGCACAGTACTCACTCCCATCCTGTTCCTCATCCTCATATTGGACATAGACAGGGATATAAGCCACAGTGCTGTGTCTTCCTTTGCAGATGACACCCGAATCTGTATGACAGTGTCCACCGTTGAAAACACTGCAAGACTCCAAGCAGACATAAACCAAATCTTTAAATGGGCTGCAGAAAACAATATGAAGCTCAATGATGATAAATTTCAATTACTCAGATATGGAAAACGTGAGGAAATTAAAATCTCATCGGAGTACAAAACAAATTCCAACTACACAATAGAGCGAAAAACTAATGTCAAAGACCTGGGAGTGATCATGTCAGAGGATCTCACCTTCAAGGACCATAACACCGTAGCAATCGCATCTGCTAGAAAAATGACAGGATGGATAATGAGAACCTTGAAAACCAGGGATGCCAAGCCCATGTTGACACTTTTTAGGTCACTTGTTCTATCTAGGCTGGAATATTGCTGCACGCTAACTGCACCTTTCAAGGCGGGTGAAATTGCTGACCTTGAAAATGTGCAGAGAACCTTCACGGCGCGCATAACTGCGATAAAACACCTCAATTAATGGGAACGCTTGAAGTTCCTAAACCTGTACTCCCTAGAACGCAGGCGGGAGAGATACATTATTATATACACATGGAAAATTCTCGAGGGATTAGTACCAAACTTGCACACGAGAGTCACTCCCTACGAAAGCAAAAGACTGGGCAGGCGATGTAACCTTCCCCCAATGAAAAGCAGGGGTGCCACTAGCACGTTGAGAGACAACACAATAAGTGTCAGGGGCCCAAGACTGTTCAACTGCCTCTCAGCATACATCAGGGGGATTACCAACAAACCCCTGGCTGTCTTCAAGCGAGCACTGGACAGGAACCTAAAGTCGGTACCTGACCAGCCAGGCTGTGGTTCGTACGTTGGACTGCGTGCGGCCAGCAGTAACAGCATGGTTGATCAGGCTCTGATCCAACATAAGGCCTGGTCACAGACCGGGCTGCAAGAGCGTTGACCCCTGGAACTCTCTCCAGATATACTCCAGGTATAACATCCCTTTGACTCATAGGAGTCTTCAACTTCCAATTGTGACCCCTTGTTTCTGTGTCGCATCTCTGGAACATCCTGTCTCTGTCCACCTTATCTATTCCTCGCAGTATTTTATATGTCGTTATCATGTCTCCCCTAACCCTCCTGTCCTCTAGTGTCGTCAGGCCGATTTCCTTTAACCTTTCTTCGTAGACAATTCCCTTAGCTCTGGGACTAGTCTTGTTGCAAACCTTTGCACTTTCTATAATTTCTTGACGTGCTTGACCAGGTGTGGGTTCCAAACTGGTGCTGCATACTCAGTATGGGCCTGACGTATATGGTGTACAGAGTCTTGAACGATTCCTTAGTGAGGTATTGGAACGCTATTCTTAGGTTTGCCAGCCGCCCGTATGCTGCAGCAGTTATCTGAGTGATGTGTGCCTCAGGAGATGTGCTCGGTATTATACTCACCCCAAGATCTTTTTCCTTGAGTGAGGTTTGCAGTCTTTGGCCACCTATACTCTGTGTGTGTGTGTACTCACCTAGTTGTGGTTGCAGGGGTCGATTCATAGCTCCTGGCCCCGCCTCTTCACTGGCCGCTACTGGGTTACTCTCCCTGCGCCATGAGCTTTATCATACCTCTTCTTAAATCTATGTATGGAACCTGCCTCCACTACATCGCTTCCCAAGCTATTCCACTTCCCGAACACTCTGTGACTGAAGAAATACTTCCTAACATCCCTATGATTCATCTGAGTCTTCAACTTCCAACTGTGTCCCCTTGTTGTTGTGTCCCATCTCTGGAACAGTCTGTCTCTGTCCATCTTGTCAATTCCTCTCAGTATTTTATATGTCGTTATCATGTCTCCCCCCTATCTCTCCTGTCCTCCAGTGTCGTCAGGTCGATTTCCCTTAACCTCTCCTCGTAGGACATACCCCTTAGCTCCGGGACTAGTCTTGTTGCAAACCTTTGCACTTTCTCTAGCTTCTTTACGTGCTTGGCTAGATGTGGGTTCCAAACTGGTGCTGCATACTTCAGTATGGACCTAACGTACACAGTGTACAGGGTCCTGAACGATTCTTTATTAAGATGTCGGAATGCTGTTCTTAGGTTTGCTAGGCGCCTGTATGCTGCAGCAGTTATTTGGTTGATGTGCGCCTTAGGAGATGTGCCTGGTGTTATACTGACCCCAAGATCTTTTTCTTGATTGAGGTTTGTAGTCTCTGGCCCCCTAGACTGTACTCCGTCTGCGGTCTTCTTTGCCCTTCCCCAATCTTCATGTCTTTGCACTTGGTGGGGTTGAACTCCAGGAGCCAATTGCTGGACCAGGCTTGCAGCCTGTCCAGATCCCTTTGTAGTTCTGCCTGGCGGGAGAGATACATTATTATATACACGTGGAAAATTCTCGAGGGATTAGTACCAAACTTGCACACGAGAGTCACTCCCTACGAAAGCAAAAGACTCGGCAGGCGATGTAACATCCCCCCAATGAAAAGCAGGGGTGCCACTAGCACGTTGAGAGACAACACAATAAGTGTCAGGGGCCAAAGACTGTTCAACTGCCTCCCAGCATACATCAGGGGGATTACCAACAGACCCCTGACTGTCTTCAAGCAGGCACTGGACAGGCACCTAAAGTCGGTACCTGACCAGCCGGGCTGGGGTTCGTACGGTGGACTGCGTGCGGCCAGCAGTGACAGCCTGGTTGATCAGGCTCTGATCCAACATGAGGCCTGGTCACAGACCGGGCCGCAGGGGCGTTGACCCCTGGAACTCTCTCCAGGTATACTCTGTTCTAGTTATTATCTCCTCCCGTTTTCCATAACGTAGTAGTTGGAATTTGTCCTCATTGAACATCATGTTGTTTTCCAATTGGAAAACTTGGTTTATATCTTCTTGTAGGTTAACCGTGTCCCCAATAGATGACAGTCTCATGCAGATCCTAGTATCGTCTGCAGAGGATGACACGGTGCTGTGGATTACATCTTTATGCCTGATATGAGGATGAGGAACAGGATGGGGGCGAGTACTGTGCCTTGTGGAACAGAGCTTTTCACTATGGCAGCTTCCGATTTAACTTTGTTGACCACTACTCTTTGTGTTCGATTGGTTAGGAAGTTGAAGATCCATCTCCTCACTTTGCCAGTTATTAGCATGTATTTTGTGTGCTATTACACCATGATCACACTTGTCAAAGGCTTTTGCAAAGTTTGTGTATATTACATCTGCATTCTGTTTTTCTTCCAGTGCATCTAAGACCATATCATAGTGATCCAGTTGTTGCGAGAGGCAGGAGCGACCTACTCTGAACCCATGTTGCCCTGGATTGTGCAGTTTTTAGGAGTCCAAGTGGTTTGCAATCGTGTTTCTTAGAACTCTTTCAAAGATAGTTCTTAGCTAATGCTTTGCCGCCACCTTTATGGAGTGGGGCTATATCCGTTGTTTTTAGTGACTGAGGAATTTCACCCATGTCTAAGCTCCTCCATAGTATACATAGGACACGTGAAAGGGGTTTCTTGCGGTTCTTAATGAACACAGAGTTCCACGAGTCTGGGCCTGGGGCTGAGTGCATGGGCATGTTGTCAATGGCTTTCTCAAAGTCTATCGGAGTTAGTGTAATGTCGGAAATCTGGCAAACATTGATGGAGTTTTGAGGCTCAGTCATGAAGAAATCATTTGGTATGTATACTCGCCTAATTGTACTCACCTAATTGTGGTTGCAGGGGTCGAGACTTAGCTCCTGGCCCTGCCTCTTCACTGACCGCTACTAGGTCCTCTCTCCCTGCTCCATGAGCTTTATCATATCTCGTCTTAAAGCTATAGAAACTGTATTATGCCAATACATCACCTTTACCATTAATATATAAACTAATTGTTAAATTCTTAAACTAATTGTTAAATTCTTTAATGTTTAAATTCCAGTACCTCAATTTTGTAAACCTAGTTAATCACTACAATTACCTAACCTTACTATCTGTATAATCATTGTGTCGCTATTGAGTAAGACCTATCATAAGACTGCCTGAAAAGCCTAGGCATACCTAGACATATTATTGGCCATCTTGTAATATCTACTTCATAAAATGTATAATTATAAGTACACCCCACTTTGTATTACTAGAAATAAAGAATTTGAATTTTGAATTTGAATTTGAATGTATGGTTCCTGCCTCCACTACCTCACTTTCCAGACTATTCCACTTCCTGACAACTCTATGACTGAAGAAATACTTCCTAACATCCCTTTGACTCGTCTGAGTCTTCAACTTCCAATTGTGACCCCTTGTTTCTGTGTTCCCTCTCTGGAACATCCTGTCCCTATCCACCTTATCTATTCCACGCAGTATTTTGTATGTCGTTATCATGTCTCCCCTAACCTTCCTGTCCTCCAGTGTCGTCAGGCCGATTTCCCTTAATCTTTCTCCATAGGACATTTCCCTTAGCTCTGGAACTAACCTTGTTGCATTTTTATTATAATCAAAAGAAGCGCTAAACCACAGGGGTTATTAACCTTGTTGCAAACCTTTGCACTTTCTCTAATTTCTTGACGTGCTTGACCAGGTGTGGGTTCCAAACTGGTGCTGCATACTCCAATATGGGCCTGACGTACACAGTGTAAAGTGTCTTGAACGATTCCTTACTAAGGTATCGGAACACTATTCTCAAGTTTGCCAGCCGCCCATATGCTGCACCAGTTATCTGGTTGATGTGTGCTTCCGGAGACGTGCTCGATGTTATACTCACCCCAAGATCTTTCACCTTGAGTGAGGTTTGCAGTCTTTGGCCACCTAGCCTATACACTGTCTGCGATCTTCATTGCCCTTCCCAGATCTTCATGACTTTGCATTTAGCTGGGTTAAACTCGAGAAGCCAGTTGCTGGACCACGTGTCCAGCCTGTCCAGGTCTCTTTGTAGTCCTGCCTGATCCTCATCTGATTTAATTCTCATTAACTTCACATCATATGCGAACAGGGACACTTCTGAGTCTATCCCTTCCATCATGTCATTCACATATTCCAAAAATAGCACTGGTCCTAGGACTGACCCTTGTGGGACCCCGCTCGTCACAGGCGCCCACTGTGATACCTCATCACGTACCATAACTCGTTGTTGCCTCCCTGTTAGGTATTCTTTGATCCATTGCAGTGCCCTTCCTGTTATACATGCCTGATCCTCTAGCTTCTGCACTAATCTCTTGTGAGGAACTGTAGCAAAGGCCTCCTTGCAGTCCAAGAAAATGCAGTTAACCCACCCTTCTCTCTCGTGTCTTACCTCTGTTACCTTGTCATAAAACTCCAGGAGGTTTGTGACACAGTATTTGCCTTCCCTGAATCCGTGCTGGTTGTCTTTTATAATCTTGTTCCATTCCAGGTGCTCTACCACTCTCCTGATAATCTTCTCCATGAGTTTGCATACTATACATGTCAGTTACACTGGTCTATAGTTTAGTGCCTCGTTTCTGTTTCCTTTCTTAAAAATGGGAACAACATTTGCTGTCTTCCATACCTCAGGTAGTTGCCCAGTTTCGAGTGATGTGTTGAAGATCGTGGTTAGTGGCACGTTCCGTTACCTTAACAAGGAATCGTTCAAGACACTGTATACCGTGTACGTCAGGCCCATACTAGAATATGCAGCACCAGTCTGGAACCCACACCTGATCAAGCACGTAAAGAAACTAGAGAAAGTGCAAAGGTTTGCGACAAGTTTAGTTCCACAACTCAGGGATCTGTCTTATGAAGAAAGGTTGAGGGAAATAGGACTAACAACACTGGAGGAAAGAAGGGTCAGAGGAGACATGATAACGACATACAAAATACTGCGGGGAATTGACAAGGTAGACAGTGACAGGATGTTCCAGAGAGGGAACACAGAAACAAGGGGACACAACTGGAAGCTGAAGACTCAGATGAGTCAAAGGGATGTTAGGAAGCATTTCTTCAGCCACAGAGTAGTCAGGAAGTGGAATAGTCTAGAGAAAGATATAGTGGAGGCAGGAACCATACATAGTTTTAAGACAAGGTATGATAAAGCTCATGGAGCAGGGAGAGCAGAGACCCAGTAGCAGACAGTGAAGAGGCGGGGCCAGGAGCTGAGTCTCGACCCCTGCAACCACAATTAGGTGAATTAGGTGAGTACACAGCGTCTCTGCTCCCTCTCTAAGGACCCATGGGGAGATGTCTGGTCCCATCGCCTTTGAGGTATCAAGGTCACTTAGCAGCTTCTTCACCTCCTCCTCAGTTGTATGTATGTCATCTAACACTTGTTGGAATATTCCTTGTTGATGTCCCCCTCTGTTCTGTCTTCCCAGAGTCCTTCCTGTCTCCACTGTAAATACTTCCTTAAATCTCGTGTTGAGCTCCTCACATACCTCTTGATCGTTTCTTGTGAGTTCCCCACCTTTCCTCAGCCTGATCACCTGGTCTTTGACTGTTGTCTTCCTCCTAATGTGGCTATATCGCAGTTTCGGGTCAGACTTGACTTTCGATGCTATGTTGTTTTCGTACTCCCTTCTTATCTGTGCATACTCGTTATTATTATTATTATTATTATAATCAAAAGAAGTGCATACTAGTTTCTGGCTCGTCAACTAATCTCCTTATTTTCCTGGGTCCTTTGTCTTCTGTACTTTTTCTATTCTCTAGTGCACTTAGTTTTTGCCTCCCTATACCTTCGGGTAAACCAAGGGCTCGTTCTGGTCTTCCCATTATTTCTGTTGCCTTCTTGCATTTTGTTGTTACGTATTCCATCATTTCGTTTACTGACTTTCCTACCAATTCTCTGTCCCACTGAACCTCCTGCAGGAAGTTCCTCATACCTGTGTAATCCCCCCTTTTATAGTTTGGCTTTTCCCATTCAGCTCCTGTTACCCTCTCCACTTGTAACTCTTCTATGTATTCAAAGCACAGAACCACATGATCACTAGCTCCAAGGGGCCTCTCATATATGATGTTCTCAATGTCTGAACTGCTTAGGGTGAACACAAGGTCCAGTCTTGTTGGTTCATCCTCCCTCTCTCTCTCTCTCTCTCTCTGGCACTGTCCTTAACATGTTGATGCATGAGGTTTTCCAGTACCACATCCATCATCTTGGCTCTCCATGTTTCGGGACCCCCATGTAGCTCCAGATTTTCCCAATCGACCTCCCTGTGGTTGAAATCGCCCATAACCAGTAACTTTGCTCTGCTCGAGTCAGCTCTTCTTGCCACCTCAGCCAGTGTGTCCACCATTGCTCTGTTGCTCTCTCTTCATATTCCTCTCTTGGCCTCCTGCACTTCTGTGGTGGATTATACATTACTGCAATGACTACCTCATGTTCCCCAAACTGAAGTGTACCTACTATGTAATCCCTTTTTCCAATCTCATCCATGTCTTCCATTTCCTCAAATCTCCATTGTTTTTTTATGAGCAGTGCAACCCCTCCTCTATCTTTCCTCAGGTTCTGATATCCTGGTGGGAAGATTGCATCTGTTATTGTCTCGGTGAGTTTCGTTTCTGTGACTGCTATGATGTCTGGGGACTTCTCATTGATTCTTTCATGCTACTCTTCATATTTGTTCGTTATTCCATCCGCGTTCGTGTACCAAACCTTCAACTTCTTTTCTAAAACTGAGTCTGGGAGAATGTTGGGGTTGGGGGAGCGGGAGCCCTGGCAGGGGCCTTTGAAGGGGTTGCGGTGGGGGTGGGGTTTGTGATGAGAGGTGTGGGGGCAGAGTGCCCATAGGAGGTTGCTGTAAGGGTGGGGTTTGTGGTGTGGGGGTGGGGAGAGAGGGAACAGTATGTGAGTGTTGGTTTAGATTGTTCAGTTGCCTTGGGGTTGTCGTGGTTGGAGTCTTTCTGCCGATGTTTCTGGAGGGTGTTTGTCCTTCCACCTGGGTCTGGGTTCTTCTGCTCGTCTTTGTCCTTTCCTCTCGTTCCTCCTTTCATCTTTGTACCCTCTCTTTCAGTATCGTCCTTTCCTCTTGTGTTCTGTCTCGATCGAGGTACACTCTCTGGTACTCCGGTTTGTCCCTCAGTAGTGCTTTCTCCTGCAGGATCATGGTTCGAGCCGATTCTGCCTTAAATATTACTTTGAGAGGCCATTTTCTTCCCCTTGCAAACCACCCAATTCTTCGAAAATTTGTCACCTGGGTCATGTCGCCCTCACCTATCGCTTTCATAATACCTTCAATCGCTTTTTTCTCCTCCTGTTTTCTTTAATCATGGGTTTTCCCTTCGACTTCCTGGAACCCGTAGACAAAACTTGTGTGTGAGAGAGAGAGAGAGAGAGAGAGAGAGAGAGAGAGAGAGAGAGAGAGAGAGAGAGAGAGAGAGAGAGAGAGAGACCCAACAATTAATATTTGCACCAATAACTCATTACAGTTGTGACCGGGTGTGAAGGTTGTAGCCAAACCTTCTTAGGAAAATTATAATAGAAAAAGACAATAACTATAAAAATAAACACTTTATTTTAATAGAAAGAAATGCAAATAATAAATACTTAAATATGAATATAACAATCCTATCTTAAAGAAAATGAAAAATGAAATAGAAAAATAAAAACTGATCCAAAGCTATTTATGTACAGATGGACGTTGGCTAAGGTAGTGTCGATCTTCTTGACACTGCAGCTATGAATAGTTTTCTCGACTCCGTGCTTGTTGGTGAATCGATGAATGTCAACGCCCACTTTGTTGATGGATGTTTCCCAAATCAATCAGTTTCCACATCCACTTGTTAGAAAACTATGTAACCGAGGTATCAGGGACTCAGGTGAAGGTTGTCCACTGGTAAATCACAGTTGTCTGGGTTTTCCGATTGTAGCTATAGGAACCACAGTTGTAGGGAACAGTTGGAGGTTAAGTCTCTGCTTCTCACTTGGAGAGAATTCCAGCCATCCACTCAGCTTTGAGCCAGATGACCCGCGCTGATTCAGAAGGCTGGGGGAGAAATCAAAAGACAATTACTCACCACTCTAATATTCATTCACATAGTAGGCATAAGGCCTTTAAAAGAAATGGTGAGACTGAAACAATTTACTTTACCATAAGCCAAGGCAGGGCAGAGCAGAATTAAGTTCCCAAAATAATGAGTGCAGCTCAAAACATAAAATAAGATGGGAGTAGATATGAATATTTACAGTGGAGTCGGGAGATTAGATTAGATTTTGCCACCGAAGTGGCTAGTTTATTGTGCACCCCATATCCATCCTGTGGACGGTAGCGCAAGAGCATATGGATACACACAAGGCCTAGGCACTAGGCCCCAAAAGGGTTAACAATTGTACATTTGGATTTATATCTACATTTCACTTATCTGTTACAAGCAAATTTAGGAAATTTGCTTAGTATAACTGGTATCTTATTTTCATTAATAAGATATCTTGACATGTCACAGGTTATTATACTGTATATCTCTATATTCCTCAATTAGTGGACAATTAAGCACATAGTGTTCAAGACAGTGACCATATGCCTGATCACATAATTTGCATTTTGTTTGATCATCATCTGTGTCTCTCCCAAACTGCCAGAAGTACTTGTAGCCAAGCCTAAGCCTGGCCACTACAACATCAGTCCGTCTGTTCACATTGCAAGTGGCTCCATAAACATGCTTATCTGTGTTCATGTTATCACTGAGACCCACATAAAGGATCACTTTGACAACGAAATGTGGATCCCAGAATACAACCCTTTCAGATGCGACAAAGTAAACAGTCAACAGACTCCAACCAAGTCAATCCTTGTTTGTACACACAGGTAGGAATTTCCTGCAAGGTCAGTTTACACATGGAAATGTCCCCTAAAAGCCACTTGAGATTGGGACGGTGGGAGTCTTGGGGTGCTTGTGTCAACATTTGCTAGGGTGAGCATCTCACAAGGGGCCAGATAACACATTTCTAAATGGTGCTCGTACAGATGTGAATGTTTTCTGGTTATTTTGTGCCCCCTAATTGTTACACATATTGTTATTCTTTCTTATGAGTTCTGCTAACTTTTCTAGAAAGTTGAAAAAATGAAGTTTTAACTTCGGGTTCAGTTCAAGGAAGGAAAATTCCTTGCATTATGCGCCCTTCAACATTTGTAAGAAAGGTACATGATAATATACACCTGAAAAATCCTAGAGGAACTAGTCCCAAATTTGGACACGAAAATCTTTTTCCTACAAAAGCAAAAGACTGAGCAGGAGATGCAACATCCCCCAATGAAAAGCACGGGTGCCACGACTATGCTAAGAGACAACACAGTAAGTGTCAGGAGCCCCAAGATTGTTCAACTGCCTCCCAGCATACATAAGGGGAATTACAATAGACCCCTGACTGTCTTCAAGAAGGCACTGAACAGGCACTTGAAGTCAGTACCTGATCAGGCAGGCTGTGGTTCGTACGTCATTTTGCGTGCAGCCAGCAGTAACAACATGGTTGATCGAACCCTGATCAACCAGGAGGCCTGGTCACAGACCAGGCCCCATGGGCATTGATCCCCAAAACCCTCTCCAGGTATACACATTACCTCCTTTGTCTTTTACTTACCTTACCAGACAACTGACTGATTGGATGAGATATGAGCAGAGAATTCTGGGCCATTATCCAGTGTTGTGATGACGGGGTTTACTGCAGTGTTATTGGTGGTGCTGACTGTGTTTACATTGTGTTTACTTAAGCTTAAGGAATCTTACAGGAGACAAGAATCTCAAGAACTTAAGGCCATAAAATTGAAAGAAACCTGAAATAATTCTTCTCTTATGCCAAATCTAAGGCGAAAACATCCAGTATTGGACCCCTGCTTAGACGAGATGGGACCTACACAGATGACAGCAAAGAAATGAGTGAGATACTAAAGTCTCAACATAACTCAGTGTTCAGTGAGCCGTTAACCAGACTCAGGGTCGACAATCTAAATGATTTTTATGACTGAGACTCAAAATTTGGTCACTTCAAAAGTCTTTAATATTATCCTAACAACACAAGACCTCGAAAAGGCAATTAATGACATGCCCATGCACTCTGCCCCAGGCCCAGACTCGTGGAACTCCGTGTTCATCAAGAACTGCAAGAAGCCCCTGTCATGTGCAATCAGCATTCTATGAAGAGGGAGCATGGACACAGGAGCCATCCCACACTCACTAAAAACAACAGACATAGCCCATTCCACAAAGGTGGCAGTAAAACAATTGCAAAGAACTACAGACCAATAGCGCTAACATCCCCTATCTTAAAAATCTTTGAAAGGGTTCTAAGAAGCAAGATCACCATCTAGATACCCATAAATTACACAACCCAGGGCAACACAGGTTTAGAGCAGGTCACTCCTGTCTGTCCTAGCTACTGGACCACTATGACAAGGACCTGGATGCTCTAGAGGATAAACAAATTGCAGATGAAGTATACAGACTTTGCGACAGCCTTCGAAAAGTGCGACCATGGTGTAATAGCACACAAAATGTGTGACAAAGGAATAACAAAAAAAGTTGGTAGATGGATCTATAACTTCCTAACAAATAGAACACAAAAAGTAATAGTAAACAGAGTAAAGTTTGAGGCGGCTACAGTGAAAAGCTCTGTTCCACAAGGCACAGTACTCACTCCCATTCTGTTCCTCATCCTCATATCAGACAGAGACAGAGATGTGTGCCATAGCCCCATGTCTTCCTTTGCGGATGACACCAGAATTGGTATGACAGTGTCCACCATCGAAGACACTGCAAGATTCCAAGTGGACATCAACCAAATCTTTAAATGGGCTGCAGAAAACAATATGAAGTTTCAATGATGAAAAATATTATGACACACATTATACTGAGAACTGAATAGATTGCAAAAAGAGAAAATGTATGCAAGAGTTTGAATTGTGGTGAGATTGTCATGTTGAGTCATCTGATCGCTGGTGTTACATCATTGGTGTGAGTGCATCGTCAGCTGCACGACCCGAGGATGAGTCACAGCACATCATCATCATGGGTGTGCAGGGCACTGCAGTATGAATGACTGCTTGATCGTGGTCAGTATGTGAACAACAGTGTGGTAGCGAGAACCGGCTATGAATGAGCATGAAGCAAAGGCGGCTTGTTAACCTGATGGTCATGAGCACAGAATCTGACATCCTGCGCTCGTTCGATTTTTATGGGGTCATCAAAGACTTTTCCATCAAAAAAGAACGGAATGTACCTGGCTTATAATATTTTATCTGATTGAAGATAACTCCTCATAAGTCCGTACATTACTTTTGAGTTACACTTGCAAGTGAACCGAAAGGGTGCTAAAATACACTATAAATACAATTTATTGTTTCATTTCTTCATCTTAAGAGGATGGTACATACGTATATTGAGTTGCAAAAGTTTTCCAAGGAGAAACTTAAGTCTTCTAACCATGAGTGTTTGACCTTTTTAATGTAAGGGGCCCCCACCAAACTGAGCCCCAGGCCCTGCACCACCGAAATCCGGCACTGTTCAGGCACAATTTAGGGAACCAGAGCAAAGATCCAATTCCCTAGATCAAGAGCCCCTCACCAGCATAAAGGAACCTCCCTTGAGGGGAACTGCCTCCCAGCATACATAAGGGGGATCACAAGTAGACCCCTATCTGTCTTCAAGAAGGCGCTGGACAGATACCTATAGTCAGTACCTGATTAGCCGGGCTGTGGTTCGTACATCAGTTTATCTGCGGCCAGCAGTAACAGCTTGGTTGATCAGACCCTCATCTACCACGAAGCTTGGTCAGACCAGGCTGCGGGTACATTGACCCCTGAAACCCTCTCCAGGTAAACATCATTTAAGTTATAGCATAGATCTATGCGCTAAGTTTATAGTATTATAATCAAAAGAAGCGCTAAACCGCAAGGGTCATACAGGCTAAGTTTATAGAGAGGAAACTATATAATAGGCCTATGTATTTAAGTTTATAGGAAGTTATAGCAATGGCCTGCTAGTCTGATACCTTCTTCCCCATCTTCTGGTGTGATAGGCATGTCAGGAAGAGTGCGGGTACGAAGCATCTTCCTGGCGAAGGGAGGACAGCAGCAGCTCTACATGAATCTTGGTGCTGACGACCTCAACTACAGTAGACCGTCATTTAACACTTTAGTTACATTCCTGAAAATGCCATGTTAGGTAAAACCATGTTAGATGAAATGAAGTACTTATGGGAAAAATAGGGTTATGTTCCTGGGAGCCCCAAAAAAGCCAAACAACTTTTTTTTTTTTAGACCTCCAGATCTTACAAAAATAAAAGGAATATGTAATTATAGTTCATTGTCGTGATGTATTATGTTGTTTTTACTGCTTAAGACTACAAATGCAACAGAAAAAATAGCATTTCTTACCTTAAATTGTGGGTGCTGGTGTTTGTCGATGATTGTGAAGAGTGAAGAGTTATGCTGTGGCCCTACTGGGCTGAGGTGGATGATAGAGGTTCCGGGACTGAAGTTGATGGTTGTACTGGAGTGTGCATAAATTCTGTAATGGATTTCTGTTCTATTTTACCCTGCAGTACATTATACAACTGACAGTAAGGCATCAGCTGCTTTAAAACCCTTTACCAGGCCAGGTGTGCCTCATATTTGATTCTGCCATAGAGGGTATTTTAGAGGCGCCTAAAATAAATAAACTTGACAAATGAACACAAATATATATGTCTTAGAATTGCTTATATTATCAGAATATAGGTTGCAAATGTTGCAGTGTCTCAAATTTGATGCGTGGCCTGGTAAAGGGCTAGGCACCGTTTCACGGTCCTCTTCAGTGAAAAAGTCTAACTATAAGTTATTCAGTCATGTCAGTAAGTCATTCAGTCAAGTCAGTAAGTCATTCAGTCAAGTCAGTAAGTCATTCAGTTAAGTCAGTAAGTTATTCAGTCAAGTCAGTCAGTCAGTCAGTCAGTCAAGTCAGTAAGTCATTCAGTCAAGTCAGTAATTCATTCAGTCATTCAGTAAGTCAGTCAATCAATCACACAAACTCTTATTTACCTCATTTTATGTGCACAAAGTGACGCTTCATTACAGCCACAGGTTATCTCATCTAATATCTCTGTTTTCTTCATTAATTCTAAGACTTAAATGCTTATACCTTTTCTTGCCACTTTCAGCAACACTGGTATGCCTACTGGGTATCATGATTGCTTGGCACATACAAGATATGGTAATTAAAAGATCAAAACACAATTCACAAACACAGCTAGCTTATAGAAGTGGAACTGGACACGTATGAACGAATGCTGGGATGGTGGTGTCGGGAGTGTCGGGGGGTGGCAGGGAATGGCATGAGGTCTCCCCCGCTGACCCACAACAAGGTGGTCACTTGAGATAGGAAAAATTTTTCCCCTCCCACAAACTGAACCATGTTAAATTAATTTTACGAAGTGTTGTATAAAATTGTGCCGCAATTCTTCAATCATGCTATAACCGAATCATGCCAAATAAATTAGTGTTAAATGACGGTCTATTGTACTCTGACATCGTTAACATCACCTAGATGCTGGACAACTGGGGGTCGTCTACACCTGGGTGGCCGCCACCCACTCTGTAACAGATCAAGAGAGCCAAGGCATCCACTCTATTACAGGTGAGGAGAGCCAGGCATCTGGCTGTTACAGGTGAGGAGAGTCAGGCACCTGCTGTGTTACAGGTGAGGAGAGCCAGGCACCTACTGTGTTACAGGTGAGGAGAGCCAAGCACCTACTGTTACAGGTGAGGAGAGCCAGGCACCTGTTGTGTTATAAGTGAGGTGATCGAGAGCCCGTTGAGAGTTGACTCTTGTGCTACTAAAGCAGAAGAGCTTCATGCTATATACATGAGAGAAGGGAACACTCCTGGATGGTAGGTGAGGTAAAGCATGTTCAGACAAGATAAAGGTTGTACAGGTAAGGTAAAAGCTGTACAGGTAAGGTAAAGGTTGTACAGATAATAATAATAATAATATCTTTATTTACTACAAGTACATGTACATGTGTTAGATAGGAGTGAATAGAGACGAATGGTTTTTGGGACCTGACGAGCTGTTGGAGTGTGAGCAGGGTAATATTTTGTGAAGGGATTCAGGGAAACCAGTAAATTGATTTAGTTGGACTTGAGTCCTGGAAATGGGAAGTACAATGCCTGCACTTTAAAGGGGAGGTCTGGGATAGTGACAGTTGGGAGGGACTTATTCTCAACTGTCGTATCAGAGCGCCTCTGCAAAGACAGTGATTATGTATGAGTGAGGTGAAAGTGTTGAATGATGAAAGTATTTTCTTTTTGGGGATTTTCTTTCTTTTTGGGTCACCCTGCCTCGGTGGGAGGCGGCAGACTTATTGAAAAAAAAAAAAATGTACAAGGTATACAGGCCTGACTGACATCAATGACATACTACTATATAGAAAGCCCCTTGTTATGCAGAGCATTTCGGGCAAATTAGGTCAGTTTTGTCCCAGGATGCGACTAACACCCAGGTACCCATTATTACTGATGGGTGAACATAGACAACCGGTGTAAGGAAACATGCCCAATGTTTTACCCCCTTTGCCAGGAATCGAACCCGGACCCTCACCATGTGAAGCAAGAGCTTTTGCCACCAGGCGACGGGGCAAGAGTTGTACAGGTAAGGTAAAGGATGTACAAGAGGTAGATTTTGTACAGGTGAGATAAAGGTGAGAACATAAGAAAGGAGGGAGGAACACTGCAGCAGGCATTGGCCCATACTAGGCAGGTCCTTCACAATCCATCCCACTAACAATATTTGCTCAACCCAATTTTCAATGCTACCCAAGAAATAAGCTTTGATAATTCTATGGGGAAGTGGAACAGAATTCTTCCTCCGTAAGCCATGCGTGTCGTAAGAGGCGACTAAAATGCCGGGAGCAAGGGGCTAGTAACCCCTTCTCCTGTATGTATATTACTAAATGTAAAAGGAGAAACTTTCGTTTTTCCTTTTGGGCCACCCCGCTTCGGTGGGAAACTGCCGACGTGTTGAAAGAAAAGAATTCTATTTACTTATGTGCGAGTCCCACTCATATCCAACCCCTCTCTCATGAATTTATCCAACCTAAATTTGAAACTACCCAAGGTCCTAGCTTCAATAACCCTACTAGGCAGACTGTTCCACTCATCAACTACCCTATTTCCAAACCAATACTTTCCTATATCCTTTCTAAATCTAAACTTAACTAATTTGGATCCATTATTGCGGGTTCTCTCTTGGAGAGATATCCTCAAGACCTTATTTATATTCCCTTTGTTAATACCCATTTTCCACTTGTATACCTCGATCATGTCTCCCCTCATTCTTCGTTTTACAAGTGAATGTAATTTTAGGGTCTTCAATCTTTCTTCATACGGAAGATTTCTAATGCTATGTATTAATTTAGTCATTCTACGCTGAATGTTTTCTAATGAATTAATATCCATTCTGTAATATGGAGACCAGAACTGAGCTGCGTAATCTAGGTGAGGCCTTACTAACGATGTATAAAGCTGTAATATAACTGCTGGACTTCTGTTGCATACACTTCTTGATATAAATCCCAGTAATCTGTTTGCTAGGCTAGGGTTGTACACGTGAGGTGAGGATTGAATATTAAAATGGTATACGTACAATATTGACAGGTTGATAAGTAAGACACATGTGCAACAGTTAGGTATCTTTATTCCAAAACGTGACTCAACCCCTGCAACCACAATTAGGAGAGTACAGTAGGCTTCTTCAGTCGAGTACAGAAGAGTGAGCAGAAGCAATAGAGATGTAAAGACGATGTCATCAGTCCATCACCCTTGAAGACGTAGTTTTGAGGTGGTCAGTCCCTCAGCCTGGAGAAGTTTTGCTCCATAGTCTGGAACAATGTGAAGTTGAAACAACAGTATGGAGACTTATATACTGTCAAGAGGTGAGGCTCATCCCAATAGTAGATGAAAGAATGTAATCATTGAGAGGGCAGGTCTCTCTCAATAATTACAATTTTACAATAGGTACATGTATTATTTTATATCTGAAATCAAAACACAATAAAATACAAGTTTTACAATAATTACAGTTAAAAAAGGATAAGAGCAATAAAAGGAGCTGTTACACTCATAGCTAACACCATTGTTTAAAAAAATCCATGGTGTGATGATCCACACTAAGTGAGGATCATCACACCTTTTATGATGATCCACACTGAGTGTTTATCATCATTTCAATAAAAGGACACAATTTCCATTAAGGTATGCAGGAGATGAATTCATTTCCACTGGTACCAAACATTTCTGTTAAGGAGCACTATGGCAGGCAGGCAGGAGACAAACTTCTCCCATGTATTGGGGAACTCCATTGTTTTAGAGCTGCAAGGGTGTGAGAGAAGGGTGGGGGAACGTAGACAGCCTTCCACGTAGGGATCAGTGTTTCTGAACATGTACAATGCACTTTTTCTCCCTCAGTGCACATCCCTCAATTTTTTCTTTCTTGCCATCACCTGACCTCATCTCTGGATATTAATCATGGCATCTAAACACTTACAGGTGACACTGATGAAGAAAGGAAAAAAATAAGTGTGAAATAAGAGGTAACCGAGATGATGAAAGATGGTGCACACGTCATGGAGACAGCTATAGTGTTTGGTCTTAGAGAATCAAATATTTAACCTCTGTCCAGTAGGGCCACAGCCACCCTCTCCACTCACTTCAGGATATTAACCCTTTCGGGGTCAGTGCCGTACTAGTACGTTTTACGCGCCAGGGTCGGTGCAGTACTAGTACGCGTAAATTCTAGCGGCCTCAAATTAAGCGGGAAACAGCTGGTAGGCCTACATATGAAAGAATGGGTCTGTGTGGTCAGTGTGCGCAGTATAAAAAAATTCCTGCAGCACACACTGCATAATGAGAAAAAAAAAACTCTGACCGTTTTTTTCGTTTAAAACAGCGACTTTGCAGTCTATTTTCGTATGGTATTTATTGATGTATTCTCGTTTTCTTGGTCTCATTTGATAGAATGGAAGATGTGTTATAGAAATAGAGATGATTCTGATTGGTTTGACAATAACAAGTACCTTGAAATTGAGCTCAAAGTAGCAAAAATGTTCGATTTTTGCCGATGTTCAAGAGTAAACAAATCACCCCATGCGTCCAATACACATCAACTGGTGAGTCTAATATTCTTGCACAAGTGCGCTGATATTATTTATACCATTTTTACAATGATGCAGTTGTATACATAACAGCAAATCTTCTATTTTTTGTGAGAATAAAAATTCAAAATGGAAAGCAAAAGTAATGTAAGAGGGGCCTGGAGACGTGACTAATGAACAGAGAAGATGTTATTTTAGTGCCAGGAATGTCTGCCTTGTTTATTCTGGACCCCATTTTGAAATTAGCATCGTTTGAAATTTGTGAGAAATTGGCCAAATTGCCATTTTCTGACCACTATTTTGGGTAGTTGAAATTGGTAAATGGGTGGTTTCTTTTACTCAATCGATAGAAGAAATGGAGTTCTAGCAAAATAGCTATGATTTTAGTGGACTGGAACATTGGAATTGGCCAAAAATAGGGCTCAAAATGGGCGTAATCGCTGATGCGTAAATATCGTCAAGACCGATAACTTTGCGAGAGCATAATTCCTTAAGTTTTCAATCAAATTTCATACTTTTGGTGTCATTATGATCGATCAGAAAAAGATTCTCTATCATTTCATAAGAAAAAATTATTTTTTTTCCAAAAAATTTTCGACCCTGAGAACAAGTTTCCGAGAAGGCCTGTCGACCCCCAAAGGGTTAAGTATCACCTACCCAACTTGAAGGTACAATAATACTGTACAGTATTATAGTAACCATTTTTTAGCTCCATGTACTCCTCCTTTTCACTGTCTGAACCTAACTAGGGTTAAGTTATTTCACAGAGCATACTCATCGACAAAATTAGGTAGAAAAAATCTTCATTCATCAAAGGATTATGATAGCAAAAAACATGGCCCAAGGGGTAATGGAGAGGTGTACAAAAGTCACCATCAGTGGGCCTAGTAGCAGTCACAGAATCAATAACGTGCATGCCCTCCAATGCCTGCCTGATCCTAGATTCAGTGGGGCTCTAATGATCCTCCAGTTTTACCTTTATCCACTGCCTAAAAAAGCAAATTGCCCTCTGATAGACTTCAGATCCAGGGAAAGCTTTTATTTTCAGGGAAGGAAAAGAAATGCGTATACATACTACTCTCCATGCACAGTAAACCCGAAAGCAGCTTTAAGTTTATCATAGCAACTATAGCCCTTCCCTGGCATGTATAATATAAGTAAGATATTTTCAGAAAAGAGATCCCACTGAATGAAGTCCATACAGTACTAAAAACCACTGGAGCTGCAGGGCAAAAAAAAATAAGGCTTGTATTTTGCCATATCTTCCAAAAAATTTGATTATGTAGTAAGTGAAATAAAGAAATGAGAGCTTCACCTATGGCAGCAGTATTTATAAAATCTAAATATATTTGTACTGTCTCATAATTTTTAGTGGAATAAACACCTGTTATTACACACCTTCATGGGATTTATATTACACTAAGTTTAATGAATGTTTGCACCTCTAAAGTTAGCTTACATACCAAACATAGTACACAAGTCTAAGTAAAGTATGTTTTGCCCTGAATACCAGAAGAATCAGCTTATACTGTTTCCCTTCCTACGAATGGTGCTGATCATTCTTACACTCAGGAGCTATATGCAGAGATAAGTAAAAAACAGTTAAAAATTGAAAAGTTTAAAATCCAGAGCAAAATGCAAGTTAAATTAATATATTTTTCACACTTTCAAAACCAAATTGTATGTGCAAGTTCAATCAATCCAATTGATTTCAATACATGTTTCCTTTTCCTTTCTCTCCAGTTCCATCCTTTCTGAGTAGCCAAGGTCAATGCCAGTCGGAATAGACAATTTCTCACATCCTATGCCTCTTAAAGCAGGCAACAGCCACATTATTCCTGAGAATGTCAATTGGCTGTTTGGCAGAGTTATGTGTCTGCATCCCTGCCTGAAAAAAAAAAAATTGAAATGTAATGTGCTTCAATATACATAACTCCATTTTAAACCCAATAATTGTCATCTCTCACCAAGGCAGTACTTCACAATGCATAACATGCCTTCAGTAAAACATGTATCAAGACTATAATTCAACAACTGTAATAATATAGAATATAGTGAAAATAACATTCCTGATGTAATCTGTACCAGTGTAATTATTACACTCAGATTTAGTGCAGGGGAAAGAAAGTACTGGTGGGCCCAAATTTAGAGTGCATTTCTTTACAGCTTTTCGCTAATACAGTAGGGCCCCACTTATACGGCAGGTTAGGTTCCAGGCTATTGCCGGAAAGTGTACATCACCTGAAAGCAGAACGCCATTTTTTCCATTTATAAATGCATATAAATCCCAGATAAGTTTACACCAACATATATTAAGTTAGCAATAGAACTAGGTATTAAAAACAATAGAAAGTACACACACAGTACACTCATTAGTTATCTTAAAATATTTGTGATCTTAACATAAGGTGAGAGGTGAGTAATATTTATTTGTAGGAAGTCAGGTGTAGCAGGTATGGTAGCCAGCCAGGCCACCCCACCCACACGTAATATACTATGACATTTAAAGTGCCCTATAGTGATAAAATGCATATACAGTGGACCCTCGCTTATCGGCCGTAATCCGTTCCAGAAGCTCGGCCTAAAAGCGAAATAATATTTCCCATAAGAATTAATGTAAATACATACAACTAATCCATTCCAGGCAAAAATATCAACAAAAAATATTTTTTTTTAAGATTAACTATAGTTTTACAGACACAAAACAATGAGACCTAAATAAAATGACTAAAGAAATGGATAAATGAACATTTAAATCACTATTACATACCTTTATTGAAGGCAGGAGGAGAGTATTGTTTAGAGACAGGACAAAATACTCCTTCAATATGATGCTAATATCAACTCTATATGGCTTATTTATCTATCACAATTCATCTAATATGACATAATAAACAATATAAATAACATAGAAACCTCACATACATTCTAGAATGAATAAAATATGTCATTACATACGTGGCTAGTGGTGGCGGCGACAGGAGTTTGTTTGGAGACAGGACAAGATAGTCCTTCACTATGACACTAATTTCAACACTACGGCTTATTTATCTATCACAATGCATCTAATATGACATAATAAACAATATTAATAACATAGAAACATGACATATATAGTGGACCCCCGAGTTACGTTCACCTCGGAAATCGTACAATTATGTAAGTGTAATATTGTAAGTGCTTTTGTAAGTGTATTTTTGGGGGTCTGAAATGGACTAACCTACTTGACATTATTTCTTAATTTATTATTATTATAATCAAAAGAAGCGCTAAACCACAGGGGTCATACAGCGCCGCAGGGTAAAGTAGGATGCAGGAAGAATGGATTGTAAGAGGGAGAGGGATGATTAGTAGGGTATGGAGTGTAGCAGGGTAGTGGATAGTACAAGGATAGAGTATAGCAAGAGATTGAGGTAGAAGAGACTGAGGGGAGTGCTAGAGGCATAAACTTCAGTTTGTGTAGTAAGTCAGTGGCTGTCAAAAAGTCAATGTGAGAGTCAGGATTAAAGGAGGGCCCATCGGCAAGAAGGGAAGGTAAAGAAAGGGCCGCAGAGTGAAGACGCCGTTGGAGGTAAATTCTGCATGCTCGTTGATAGAGTGGGCAGTCCAACAGAATATGGCGAACAGACACTGGAACCTGACAATGCTCAGAGAGAGGGACAGGGAGCCTCTCCATGAGATACCTGTGAGTAAGACAAGTGTGGCCAATGCGAAGACAGGAGAGTGTAGTCTCCCAACCTCGACATTGGTGACAAGAAGAAGGCCAGAAACCTATACGCGGTTTAATAGAATGAAGTTTGTTATTTAGCAGGTCAGACAAGCGTTGTTGCCAACGGGTGCGAAGGTGGGTAGCAATGACCACAAAATAGTTCGTAAATGGAACACCTCTATATGAAACTGAAAGGTCACGTACTGCTGACCACACCGCAGTGTCTGCCTGTTCATTGCCCTGTACGTCAACATGACCAGAGTCCCAACAAAAAACAATATCTTTGTGCTTGCTAGAGATACGGCGTAACCAAAGTTGGAAACGAAGGTCTAGGGGGTGAGGTGTATCAATTTTACGGATAGCCTGTAAAGCACTAAGGGAGTCTGAAACAACCACAAATGGTGACACAGGCATAGATGCAATATGGATAAGTGCCACAAGAATGGCATACAATTCAGCCGTAAATATGTTGGCCAAGGGTAATAGATGCCCTCGTACGATGCTGTCCGGGAATACCGCTGCGAATCCGATGCCGTCAGATGACTTTGAACCATCGGTGTATACTGCGATGGCATGGGAATGAGAATGGAAGTGGTCTAGAAAAAAAATAGCGAGAAGCCGCCATAGGTAGTTGGACTTTCGCGCAAGGTAGAGGAATAGAACAGACACGGACAGCAGGAACTTCCCAAGGGGGTAGGGAAAAGGGAGATGTCACATTAACATATAAAGGTGGTAGCTGAAGGGAAGACAAGAGTGAATGTAGACGAAGAGAAAAGGGACAAAGTAAAAAGGGGCGACGAACAAATAACGAGCGTCTACTAACAACTGTGACAATCATATACATGGAAGGATTACGGAGGTCATGAGAGCGAACATAATAGCGAATGCAATGTGCATCACGATGATCGGACAAGGATGGAATGTTCGCTTCTACATAGAGGCTCTCAACCTGGGAAGAACGAAATGCACCAAGGCATAAACGCAATCCCTGGTGATGGATGGGATTAAGGCTGGAAAGAGTAGCAGGGGAGGCCGCCGAATATATCTGAACACCATAATCGAGTTTCGATAAAATTAGGGCTGAATGCAGGCGAAGGAGAGTTCTACGATCAGCCCCCCATGAAAGATGTGAGAGGGTTTTTAGGAGGTTCAGCCGGCTATGACAAGTTGCTTTCAGAGAGGTAATGTGAGGTTCCAGGACAATCGACGGTCAAACAGGAGGCCGAGAAACCTGACTATCACGTTCTGGGATACGTGAGCAGTATAGGTACAACAGATGATCAGAGACCACTGAACGTCTAGTAAACGTAATTTGATGAGTTTTGCCACTAGAAAATTTAAACCCGTGAGTGGTGGCCCAATCGGAAACTCGGTTGACGGCATACTGGAGGGAAACTGCAATGAGGTGACAGTCAGCACCCGCACAAGCTATAGCAAAGTCATCCACATAAAGCGATGACCAAATGTTGGATGGGAGAACTGATGCCAGATTATTTATAGCAAGGAGAAAGAGTGTTGTGCTCAGAACACAACCCTGGGGGACACCTTCAGCTTGGACAAATTCCGGGGAAAGCTCATTACTAACCCGGACACGGAAATGTCTTTCAGTTAAGAAGGCCTTAAGGAAAAATGGTAGATTGCCTCACAGGCCTAAGGAGTGGGCCTGATCCAAGATATTATACCTCCAAGTTGTGTCATAAGCCTTCTCAAGGTCGAAAAAGATGGCGATAACCGAGTGGTTATTAGCAAAGGCATTACGAATATACGTATCCAAGCGCAGCAAGGGGTCAATGGCAGAACGGCCCTTACGAAAGACATATTGACTAGTGGAGAGACTACTGTGCGTCTCTAAATACCACATCAAACGTCTATTAACTAGACGTTCCATCACCTTGCAAACTGCACTGGTAAGAGCGATGGGACAGTAGTGGGAGATATCATGTCACGTAGTACCCGGTTTGCGAAAAGGGAGAACAACAGCAGACTTCCACAGTTGGGGAATAACTCCTTGCGACCATATAAGATTAAAGAGTCGTAAGAGGACAGTAAGAGCAGACTGATGTAAATGCTGTGGCATACGGATATGTAGGCCGTCTGGCCCAGCTGCCGATGATCGGCAAGCAGAGAGTGTTGCCTCCAGTTCTTGAAGGGTAAAAGGCACACAAGATTCTTCTCTGAGAGAAGAAAAATCTAAGGGCTTTAACTCGCTGGCAGACTTAGAAGAAAGGAACGAGGGGCATAGATGGAGCCCCTGAGAAATGCGGACCAGATGATTAACAATTTCAGTGGCAATGGCGAGAGGTTGTGCTATATCAACACCGGAAACCCGAAGAACAGGAGCAGGGTCAGGGGAGAATTTACCACTCAGTTTCCGTACCTTTTTCCAGACTGCACTCATCAAGGAAGCCGAAGTGACGGTAGAAACGTAATCCCGCCAGCAATTGCATTTAGCATCACGAATGACATGGCGAGCAATTGCTCTCTTCTGCTTAAAATCAAGGAGTCTCTCTGTGGTTCTGTTGTACCGGTACCTGCCCCACGCAGCGAGTTTCAAATGTACTGCCCGAGCACAAGCAGGAGGAGACCAAGGCACGCACTTCTGAGAATGCTTGGACAAGGTTTGGGGTATAGAATGTGAAGCTGCGGTTAAGATGGAGGTCGAGGTGTAAAACCTCATCAATGGAGGACGAGGAAGGAGCCTCATGAAAAACAATAAGATGCTCACAGAGAGGGACAGGGAGCCTCTCCATGAGATACCCGTGCGTAAGACGAGTGTGGCCAATGCGAAGACGGGAGAGTGTAGTCTCCCAACCTCGACATTGGTGACAAGAAGAAGGCCAGAAACCTATACTCAGTTTATTAAAATGAAGTTTGTTATTTAGCAGGTCAGACCAGCGTTGTTGTCAACAGGTGCGAAGGTGGGTAGCAATGACCACAAAATAGTCCGTAAAAGGAACACCTCTATATGAAACCGGAAGGTCATGTACTGCCTGTTCATTGCCCTGTACGTCAACATGACCAGGGACCCAACAAAAACAATATCTTTGTGCTTGCTAGAGATACGGCGTAACCAAAGTTTGATACGAAGAACTAGGGGGTGAGGTGTATCAATTTTACGGATAGCCTGTAAAGCACTAAGGGAGTCTGAAACGACCACAAATGGTGATACAGGCATAGATGCAATACGGATAAGTGCCACAAGAATGGCATACAATTCAGCCGTAAATATGCTAGCCGAGGGTAATAGATGCCCTCGCACGACGCTGTCCGGAAACACTGCTGCAAAT
>WNWK01027780.1:0-25986 GCA_009830355.1 Cherax destructor | reverse complement strand
TGTGTGTGTGTGACCCAACAATTAAAATTTGCACCAATAACTCATTACAGTTGTGGCTGGGTGTAGACTAATAGATTGCTCATTGCTTTATAATTTGTTCATGAGTGCAACCATGTACAGACGTAAGTAAATTTACTTACATGATTCATTACCTTGTAACTAGTGAATTAATTACCATTGTACCTTGTTCAGCTATCAAAATTTGGGGCCCAGTCTCTGGACCCTATATATACCTCTGTAATCTGCAAATACCTTTGTAACTTGTCATGATTGTGACCATCTGAGTTCATTACCTTTGTAACTTGCTCAGCTATCAAACTTTGAGGTCCAGTCCCTGGACCCATTATGTACCTCTGTAATCTTTTGAATACCGCCCACAGGATGGGTAGGGGGTACATAATAAAGATATCAAACTAACTAACTATAGGCCTATAGGTGGCAACACAAGCATGGTGCGAAATAAGAACACAGCTGGCAGACAGCATATGCTCGGCAGGCAGATAGCATGGCTGTATATGCAGACAGTACAGGCTGTCTACAGAAACACTTCGAAATGTGTGTGGGTGGTAGGGTGTGTACTGGATGGAATACAGTCAGTGTGTGGGTGGTAGGGTGTGTACTGGATGGAAGGCAGTCAGTGTGTGGGTGGTAGGGTGTGTACTAGATGGAATACAGCCAGAGTGTGGGTGGTAGGGTGTGTACTGGATGGAATACAGTCAGTGTGTGGGTGGTAGGGTGTGTACTGGATGGAATACAGCCAGTGTGTGGGTGGTAGGGTGTGTACTGGATGGAATGCAGTCAGTGTGTGGGTAGTAGGGTGTGTACTGGATGGAATACAGTCAGTGTGTGGGTGGTAGGGTGTGTACTGGATGGAATACAGCCAGTGTGTGGGTGGTAGGGTGTGTACTGGATGGAATACAGTCAGTGTGTGTGGGTGGTAGGGTGTGTACTGGATGGAATACAGTCAGTGTGTGGGTGGTAGGGTGTGTACTGGATGGAATACAGCCAGTGTGTGGGTGGTAGGGTGTGTACTGGATGGAATACAGTCAGTGTGTGGGTGGTAGGGTGTGTACTGGATGGAATACAGTCAGTGTGTGGGTGGTAGGGTGTGTACTGGATGGAATACAGTCAGTGTGTGGGTGGTAGGGTGTGTACTGGATGGAATGCAGTCAGTGTGTGGGTAGTAGGGTGTGTACTGGATGGAATACAGTCAGTGTGTGGGTGGTAGGGTGTGTACTGGATGGAATACAGTCAGTGTGTGGGTGGTAGGGTGTGTACTGGATGGAATACAGTCAGTGTGTGGGTGGTAGGGTGTGTACTGGATGGAATACAGCCAGTGTGTGGGTGGTAGGGTGTGTACTGGATGGAATACAGTCAGTGTGTGGGTGGTAGGGTGTGTACTGGATGGAATACAGTCAGTGTGTGGGTGGTAGGGTGTGTACTGGATGGAATACAGCCAGTGTGTGGGTGGTAGGGTTGTACTGGATGGAATACAGTCAGTGTGTGGGTGGTAGGGTGTGTACTGGATGGAATACAGTCAGTGTGTGGGTGGTAGGGTGTGTACTGGATGGAATACAGTCAGTGTGTGGAGTGGTAGGGTGTGTACTGGATGGAAGACAGCCAGTGTGTGGGTGGTAGGGTGTGTACTGGGTGGAATACAGTCAGTGTGTGGGTGGTAGGGTGTGTACTGGATGGAATACAGCCAGTGTGTGGGTGGTAGGGTGTGTACTGGATGGAAGACAGCCAGTGTGTGGGTGGTAGGGTGTGTACTGGATGGAATACAGCCAGTGTGTGGGTAGTAGGGTGTTTACTGGATGGAAGACAGCCAGTGTGTGGGTAGTAGGGTGTGTACTGGATGGAAGACAGCCAGTGTGTGGGTGGTAGGGTGTGTACTGGATGGAAGACAGCCAGTGTGTGGGTGGTAGGGTGTGTACTGGATGGAAGACAGCCAGTGTGTGGGTGGTTGGGTGTGTACTGGATGGAAGACAGCCAGTGTGTGGGTGGTAGGGTGTGTACTGGATGGAAGACAGCCAGTGTGTGGGTGGTAGGGTGTGTACTGGATGGAAGACAGCCAGTGTGTGGGTGGTAGGGTGTGTACTGGATGGAAGACAGCCAGTGTGTGGGTGGTAGGTGTGTACTGGATGGAAGACAGCCAGTGTGTGGGTGGTAGGGTGTTTACTGGATGGAAGACAGCCAGTGTGTGGGTGGTAGGGTGTGTACTGGATGGAAGACAGCCAGTGTGTGGGTGGTAGGGTGTGTACTGGGTGGAATACAGTCAGTGTGTGGGTGGTAGGGAAGGTTGAGGTGGTGGTAGTGGTGTTGGTACAGGACACAAGTTATTTATACTGACGTAGTGTACAGTGTAGCCACGTCAGTGAGCTACCACAAGTGGTAGCATCCTCTCCCATCCTTCCCCACGCTTCTCTATCTCACCTTACCCACACTACACACACATATATATATATATATATATATATATATATATATATATATATATATATATATATATCAAAACCACAGGGAGGAGTTGAATGCTAGCTCTAGGCCTTTCGTCTTACCTGGAGTATACCTGGAGAGAGTTCCAGGGGTCAACGCCCCTGCGGCCCGGTCTGTGACCAGGCCTCATGTTGGATCAGAGCCTGATCAACCAGGTTGTTACTGCTGGCCGCACGTAGTCCAACGTACGAACCACAGCCTGACTGATCAGGTACCGACTTGAGGTGCCTGTCCAGTGCCTGCTTGAAGACAGCCAGGGGTTTGTTGGTAATCCCCCTGATGTATGCTGGGAGGCAGTTGAACAATCTTGGGCCCCTGACACTTATTGTGTTGTCCCTCAACGTGCTAGTGGCACCCCTGCTCTTCATTGGGGGGATGTTACATCGCCTGCTGAGTCTTTTTGGCTTATGCTATGACTGGCTTTGACATGTGCAGGCAGTCTGTTCCATTCCTTTATTGCTGATGAATTAGACACATATGCAACACTTGGGTATCTTTATTGAGGAAACGTTTCGCCACACTGTGGCTTCATCAGTCCATACAAAGGAGAATCATGAAGATCAGGAGAAGTTTGAGGTAATTAGTTCTCTGGTCTCTGAATTTCATATTATCTAATATCTCAGTAGTCATCCAGGGTTCAGTTCTTCGTTTAATCCTAACCTCTTTAACTGGTGCAATATTATCAAGGATGGCAGTGAACATTGTTTTGAATTTTTCCCAGGCGTCATTTAGATATTATTATTATTATTATTATTATTATTATTATTATTATTATTATAAGTCAATTTGTCTTGGGTTATCCTCGTGGGTAATTTAGTCATATGTTACTACGATAATGTGTACTCATCTAATTGCGGTTGCAGGGGTCGATTCACAGCTCCTGGCCCCGTGTAGGTGTATCTGAAAAATTTAACGTATTTCTATTTTTTTTAACTAAGAAACCCTTGAAACCACTTTTTTAAACGAAGAAAACTGAAATAATTTCCGTTTTCTTTCAATATCATCGCTAACGTAGCTAAAAAAAATATTTTAACGGTGACTCAAAGAATCTTTTAAGTTTGTAATTAAGCTTTGTGTACGAAATGTATTTTAGGATAGTTAGGATAACCAATTTTTTTTTATTATTAACACATCGGCCGATTCCCACCAAGGCAGGGTGGCCAAAAAAGAAAAACTTTCATCATCATTCACTCCATCACTGTCTTGCCAGAGGGGTGCTTTACACTACAGTTATAAAACTGCAACATTAACATCCCTCCTTCAGAGTGCAGGCACTCTACTTCCCATCTCCAGGACTCAAGTCCGGCCTGCCGGTTTCCCTGAATCCCTTCTTAAATGTTACTTTGCTCACACTCCAACAGCACGTCAAGTATTAAAAACCATTTGTCTCCATTCACTCCTATCAAATACGCTCACACATGTTTGCTGGAGGTCCAAGCCCCTCGCACACAAAACCTCCTTTACCCCCTCCCTCCAACCTTTCCTAGGCCGACCCCTTCTCGTTGCAACATTCATCACCCATTCATCCCCTCTTTACTTCCATAGACAAAGTTCTTTGTCTCCACAGACTCCGAAGTGCTCAACTCACCCTTTTTCCCTCATTAATTCTATGATTCACCTCATCCTTCATAGACCCATCTGCTGACATGTCCACTCCCAAATATCTGAATACATTCACCTTCTCCATACTCTCTCCCTCCAATCTCATTTCCAATCTTTCGTCACCTAATCTTTTTGTTATCCTCATCACCTTACTCTTTCCTATATTCACTTTCAATTTTCTTCTTTTACACACCCTACCAAATTCATCCACCAACCTCTGCAACTTTTCTTCAGAATCTACCAAAAGCACAGTGTCATCAGCAAAAAGCAACTGTGACAACTCCCACTTTGTATTTGATTCTTTATCTTTTAACCCCACACCTCTTGCCAAGACCCTCGCATTCACTTCTCTTACAACCCCATCTATAAATATATTGAACAACCACGGTGACATCACACATCCTTGTCTAAGGCCCACTTTTACTGGGAAATAGTCCCCCTCCCTCCTACACACTCTAACCTGAGCCTCACTATCCTCATAAAAACTCTTCACTGCTTTCAGTAACCTACCTCCTATTCCATACACCTGCAACATCTGCCACATTGCCCCCTATCCACCCTATCATACGCCTTTTCAAAATCCATAAATGCCACAAAAACCTCTTTACCCTTATCCAAATACTGTTCACCTATATGTTTCACTGTAAACACTTGGTCTACACACCCCCTACCTTTCCTAAAGCCCCCTTGTTCATCTGCTATCCTGCTCTCTGTCTTACTCTTAATTCTTTCAATAATAACTCTACCATACACTTTACCAGGTACACTCAACAGACTTATTCCCCTATAATTTTTGCACTCTCTTTTGTCCCCTTTGTCTTTATACAAAGGAACTATGCACGCTCTCTGCTACTTCCTAGATACCTTACCCTCTTCCATACATTTATTAAATAATAGCACCAACCACTCCAAAACTATATCCCCACCTGCCTTTAACATTTCTATCTTTATCCCATCAATCCCAGCTGCCTTACCCCCTTTCATTCTACTCACTGCCTCACGAACTTTCCCCACACTCACAACTGGCTCTTCCACACTCCTACAAGATGTTATTCCTCCTTGCCCAATACACGAAATCACAGCTTCCCTGTCTTCATCAACATTTAACAACTCCTCGAAATATTCCCTCCATCTTCCCGATACCTCTAACTCTCCATTTAATAACTCTCCTCTCCTATTTTTAACTGTCAAATCCATTTGTTCCCTAGGCTTCCTCAATTTATTAATCTCACTCAAATTTTTTTCTTATTTTCAAAAAAAATTGTTGATAACATCTCACCCACTCTCTCATTTGCTCTCTTTTTACATTGCTTCACCACTCTCTTAACCTCTCTTTTTCTCGCCATATACTCTTCCCTCCTTGCATCACTTCTACTTTGTAAAAACCTCTCATATGCTAACTTTTTCTCCCTTACTACTCTACATCATCATTCCACCAATCGCTCTTCTTCCCTCCCGCACCCACTCGCCTGTATCCACAAACTTCTGCTGAACACTCTAACACTACATTTTTAAATCTACCCCATACATCTTCGACCCCATTGCCTACAATGAATAACCTAAGATAATCCAGGATAACCTAGGATATCCAAGGATAACCTAGGATTACCCAGGATAACCTAGGATGACCCAGGATAACCTAGGATGACCCAGAATAACCTAATACAACCCGGGATAACCTAAGATAACGTAAGATAATCTAACCCAGGATGAACCCAAGGTAACCTAAGATAATGCAGGATAATCTAAGATAACTCAGGATAACCTAATATAACCCATGATAATTCGTGGCCTGGTAGACAGCGCACTCGCCTCACTGACAGTCCAGGGTTAAATCCCGGGCACGAGTGGAAACACTGGGCGTGTTACCTTACACCTGCTGTCACTATTTACCTAGCAGTAAGTAGGTACCTGGGTGTTAGTCACGTTATATCTGCTGTCACTGTTCACCTAGCAGTAAGTAGGTACCTGGGTGTTAGTCACGTTATATCTGCTGTCACTGGTCACCTAGCAGTAAGTAGGTACCTGGGTGTTAGTCACGTTATATTTGCTGTCACTGTTCACCTAGCAGTAAGTAGGTAAATAACAAAAAAGGCACAATACCGTGACTGGAACAATACACACACAACCCGCACATATAAAAGAGAGGAGCTTACGACGACGTTTCGGTCCGACTTGGACCATTTACAAAGTCACACTAACACACAGGACAGGTGGAAGGGGTATTTATAGGCAGCAGACAGGGGAGGGCACAAGAAAGTGGTGGAGGGGTAATAATGGAGGTAGTAGTGGTAGTAGTGGAGACAGTCATAATCTAGGAAAGGAGCACTGCAATGTAGCTGGCGGCCCGCATAGGGTAAGGACAACAACACAGTGGGGGGGAAATGAAAATAAAATAAAGGACCACTACCACTTTCACTACTACCTCCATTATTACCCCTCCACCACTTTCTTGTGCCCTCCCCTGTCTGTCTGCCTATAAATACCCCTTCCACCTGTCCTGTGTGTTAGTGTGACTTTGTAAATGGTCCAAGTCGGGCCGAAACCTCTCTTTTTATATGTGCGGGTTGTGTGAGTAAGTAGGTACCTGGGTGTTAGTTACCTTACACCTGCCACTGTTCACCTAGCAGTAAGTAGGTACCTGGGTGTTAGTTACCTTACACCTGCTGCCACTGTTCACCTAGCAGTAAGTAGGTACCTGGGTGTTAGTGGACTGGTGTGAGTGGCATCCTGGGGACAAAATTAAGTTACCACAAATGCTCTACATAACCAGGAACTTTCTATACAGTATGTCATTGTTGTGAGCTATGGTCTGTATAAGTTGTATATTGTACTGCTAGAAATAAACATTATTATTATTATTATTATTATTAACATTATATGGAAGTAAGGGGGGTTGTTACACACACACACACACACACACACATACAGCTAAGGGGTATGTCCTACGAGGAGAGATTACGAGAAATCGACCTGACGACACTGGAAGACAGGACAGATAGAGGAGATATGATAACAACATATAAAATACTGAGAGTAATCGACAAGGTGGACAGAGACAGAATGTTCCAGAGATGGGACACAGCAACAAGGGGTCACAGTTGGAAGTTGAAGACTCAGATGAACCACAGGGATGTTAGGAAGTATTTCTTCAGTCACAGAGTTGTCAGGAAGTGGAATAGTCTGGGAAGTGATGTAGTGGAGGCAGGATCCATACATAGCTTTAAGGAGAGGTATGATAAAGCTCATGGAGCGGGTAGAGTGACCGAGTAGCGGCCAGTGAAGAGGCGGGGCCAGGAGCTTTGAATCGACCCCTGCAACCACAACTAGGTGAGTACACACACACACACACACACACACAGACTATATATGGGAGTTGAATGTATTGAGGTGCAGTCACTATGTTGTACCACTGCTGTGTCCTACTTCTGCTCCTACCGCAAGGTACCTTATTACCATCCTTATTAACGTGAACATATATCCTCAGTATAGTGCAGTGTTACAGAACGATACAGTCTACCTAACCTTCAGTATAGTACAGTGTTACAGTATAGATACAGTCTACCTAACCTTCAGTATAGTACAGTGTTACAATCACGATACAGTCTACCTAACCTTCAGTATAGTTCAGTGTTACAGTCACGATACAGTCTACCTAACCTTCAGTATAGTTCAGTGTTACAGTCACGACACAGTCTACCTAACCTTCAGTATAGTTCAGTGTTACAGTCACGACACAGTCTACCTAACCTTCAGTATAGTTCAGTGTTACAGTCACGACACAGTCTACCTAACCTTCAGTATAGTTCAGTGTTACAGTCACGACACAGTCTACCTAACCTTCAGTATAGTTCAGTGTTACAGTCACGATACAGTCTACCTAACCTTCAGTATAGTTCAGTGTTACAGAACGATACAGTCTACCTAACCTTCAGTATAGTACAGTGTTACAGTCTAGATACAGTCTACCTAACCTTCAGTATAGTACAGTGTTACAGTCACGATACAGTCTACCTAACCTTCAGTATAGTACAGTGTTACAGAACGATACAGTCTACCTAACCTTCATTATAGTACAGTGTTACAATCTAGATACAGTCTACCTAACCTTCAGTATAGTACAGTGTTACAGAACGATAGTCTACCTATCCTTCAGTATAGTACAGTGTTACAGAACGATACAGTCTACCTAACCTTCATTATAGTACAGTGTTACAGTCTAGATACAGTCTACCTAACCTTCAGTATAGTACAGTGTTACAGAACGATAGTCTACCTATCCTTCAGTATAGTACAGTGTTACAGTCTCGATACAGTCTACCTAACCTTCAGTATAGTACAGTGTTACAGAACGATAGTCTACCTATCCTTCAGTATAGTACAGTGTTACAGTCTAGATACAGTCTACCTAACCTTCAGTATAGTACAGTGTTACAGTCACGATACAGTCTACCTAACCTTCAGTATAGTACAGTGTTACAGTCACAATACAGTCTACCTAACCTTCAGTATAGTGCAGTGTTACAGTCTAGATACAGTCTACCTAACCTTCAGTATAGTACAGTGTTATAAAACGATATAGTCTACCTAACCTTCAGTGTAATACAGTGTCATTGTCAGATACAGTGCCAGATACAGTGTCAGATACAGTGCCAGATACAGTGTCAGATACAGTGCCAGATACAGTGTCAGATACAGTGTCAGATACAGTGCCAGATACAGTGTCAGATACAGTGTCAGATACAGTGTCAGATACAGTGTCAGATACAGTGTCAGATACAGTGTCAGATACAGTGTCAGATACAGTGCCAGATACAGTGTCAGATACAGTGTCAAATACAGTCAGATACAGTGTCAAGGTTCTTGAGGCAAGATTTACCATCTCTTACCCCATGCTGGTCCTCTCTTACATCCACACTACCATAGGCCTATGGCCCATGCTAGGCAGGTCTACTCACAGGTATTTCTCTCTCTCTCTCTCTGTGAGTCACATTTGTAACTATTAATAATTACCAGCTGTGTTAACACAGCTGACATAACAGCTGTTCACACACCTGTCATGTGGCCACGTGTGTATGTTTACATACAAATCATCGGTTTTCTAAACGTTAAGGGCGTACTTATGTATATTTGAAATATATTTCTATGGATGTAATTTGAATGTGTGTGAATGGGACTTGTGGAATGTGTCAGGTTATTTTGTTTGACTGTTATTTCTGCTAGAGTGAGGTGGTTAGCCCCTCAGTCTTGATGGTGGGTGATCAGCCCCTCAGTCTTGATGGTGGGTGATCAGCCCCTCAGTCTTGATGGTGGGTGATCAGCCCCTCAGTCTTGATGGTAGGTGATCAGCCCCTCAGTCTTGATGGTGGGTGGTCAGTCCCTCAGTCTTGATGGTGGGTGGTCAGTCTCTCAGTCTTGATGGTGGATGATCAGCCCCTCAGTCTTGATGGTGGGTGATCAGCCCCTCAGTCTTGATGGTGGGTGGTCAGTCTCTCAGTCTTGATGGTGGGTGGTCAGCCCCTCAGTCTTGATGGTGGGTGGTCAGTCCCTCAGTCTTGATGGTGGGTGGTCAGTCCCTCAGTCTTGATGGTAGGTGGTCAGTCCCTCAGTCTTGATGGTGGGTGGTCAGTCCCTCAGTCTTGATGGTAGGTGGTCAGTCCCTCAGTCTTGATGGTGGGTGGTCAGTCCCTCAGTCTTGATGGTGGGTGATCAGCCCCTCAGTCTTGATGGTGGGTGGTCAGTCCCTCAGTCTTGATGGTGGGTGGTCAGTCTCTCAGTCTTGATGGTGGGTGGTCAGCCCTCAGTCTTGATGGTGGGTGATCAGCCCCTCAGTCTTGATGGTGGGTGGTCAGTCCCTCAGTCTTGATGGTGGGTGGTCAGTCTCTCAGTCTTGATGGTGGGTGATCAGCCCCTCAGTCTTGATGGTGGGTGATCAGCCCCTCAGTCTTGATGGTGGGTGGTCAGTCTCTCAGTCTTGATGGTAGGTGGTCAGCCCCTCAGTCTTGATGGTGGGTGGTCAGTCCCTCAGTCTTGATGGTGGGTGGTCAGTCCCTCAGTCTTGATGGTAGGTGGTCAGTCCCTCAGTCTTGATGGTGGGTGGTCAGTCCCTCAGTCTTGATGGTGGGTGATCAGCCCCTCAGTCTTGATGGTGGGTGGTCAGTCTCTCAGTCTTGATGGTGGGTGGTCAGTCCCTCAGTCTTGATGGTGGGTGATCAGCCCCTCAGTCTTGATGGTGGGTGATCAGCCCCTCAGTCTTGATGGTGGGTGATCAGCCCCTCAGTCTTGATGGTGGGTGGTCAGTCCCTCAGTCTTGATGGTGGGTGGTCAGTCCCTCAGTCTTGATGGTAGGTGGTCAGTCCCTCAGTCTTGATGGTAGGTGGTCAGTCCCTCAGTCTTGATGGTAGGTGGTCAGTCCCTCAGTCTTGATGGTAGGTGGTCAGTCCCTCAGTCTTGATGGTAGGTGGTCAGTCCCTCAGTCTTGATGGTAGGTGGTCAGTCCCTCAGTCTTGATGGTGGGTGGTCAGTCCCTCAGTCTTGATGGTGGGTGGTCAGTCTCTCAGTCTTGATGGTGGGTGGTCAGTCCCTCAGTCTTGATGGTGGGTGATCAGCCCCTCAGTCTTGATGGTGGGTGGTCAGTCCCTCAATCTTGATGGTGGGTGGTCAGTCTCTCAGTCTTGATGGTGGGTGGTCAGCCCCTCAGTCTTGATGGTGGGTGATCAGCCCTCAGTCTTGATGGTGGGTGGTCACTCCTCAGTCTTGATGGTGGGTGGTCAGTCTCTCAGTCTTGATGGTGGGTGATCAGCCCCTCAGTCTTGATGGTGGGTGATCAGCCCCTCAGTCTTGATGGTGGGTGGTCAGTCTCTCAGTCTTGATGGTGGGTGGTCAGCCCTCAGTCTTGATGGTGGGTGGTCAGTCCCTCAGTCTTGATGGTGGGTGGTCAGTCCTCAGTCTTGATGGTAGGTGGTCAGTCCCTCAGTCTTGATGGTGGGTGGTCAGTCCCTCAGTCTTGATGGTGGGTGGTCAGTCCCTCAGTCTTGATGGTGGGTGATGAGCCCCTCAGTCTTGATGGTGGGTGATCAGCCCCTCAGTCTTGATGGTGGGTGATCAGCCCGTCAGTCTTGATGGTGGGTGATCAGCCCCTCTGTCTTGATGGTGGGTGGTCAGTCCCTCAGTCTTGATGGTGGGTGGTCACTCCCTCAGTCTTGATGGTGGGTGGTCAGTCCCTCAGTCTTGATGGTGGGTGGTCAGTCCCTCAGTCTTGATGGTGGGTGGTCAGTCCCTCAGTCTTGATGGTGGGTGGTCAGTCCCTCAGTCTTGATGGTAGGTGGTCAGTCCCTCAGTCTTGATGGTAGGTGGTCAGTCCCTCAGTCTTGATGGTAGGTGGTCAGTCCCTCAGTCTTGATGGTGGGTGGTCAGTCCCTCAGTCTTGATGGTAGGTGGTCAGTCCCTCAGTCTTGATGGAAGGTGATCAGCCCCTCAATCTTGATGGTAGGTGGTCAGTCCTTCAGTTTTGATGAACATAAGAACATAAGAAAGGAGGAACACTGCAGCAGGCCTGTTGGCCCATACTAGGCAGGTCCTTAACAATCCATCCCACTAACAGAGCTACCCAAAAAATAAGCTTTGATAATTCTATTTACTCATGTGCAAGTCCCACTCAAATCCAACCCCTCTCACTCATGAATTTATCCAACCTAAATTTGAAACTACCCAAGGTCCTAGCTTCAATAACCCTACTAGGCAGACTGTTCCACTCATCAACTACCCTATTTCCAAACCAATACTTTCCTATATCCTTTCGAAATCTAAACTTATCTAACTTGAATCCATTATTGTGGGTTCTCTCTTGGAGAGATATCCTCAAGACCTTATTTATATCCCCTTTGTTAATACCCTTTTCGCAATCTGAATGCCTAAGTTCTACATTATTTAACTTATAAGTGCAAGGGTTATGGACACTCCCAAGCTTCAGAAACTTGCATTTATCCACATTGAACTGCATCTGCCACTTTTCTGACCATAAATTAAGTTTGTCTAAATCCTCCTGAAGTTCCATGACATCTACGTTTGAATCAATTATCCTACCTATCTTCGTGTCGTCGGCGAATTTGCTCATATCACTAGTAATTCCTTCGTCAAGGTCATTGATATATATTATAAACAACAAAGGGCCTAAGACTGATCCCTGTGGAACACCACTTGTTACAGATCCCCACTCGGATTTAACCCCATTTATGCACACTCTCTGTTTCCTATTGGTGAGCCATGACTCGATCCATGACAGCACTTTTCCCCCAATGCCATGAGCTGCCACTTTCTTTAACAGTCTCTGGTGCGGTACTCTATCAAAAGCCTTACTAAAATCTAAATATACAATATCAAATTCTTTATCGTGATCAACAGCCTCAAAAGCTTTACCGAAGAAAGTTAATAAATTAGTTAGGCAGGAACGGCCCCTCGTGAATCCATGCTGAGTATCATTAATCAAATTATTTTTATCCAGATGGCTTCTTATAATATCAGCTATAATGGACTCTAGTAATTTGCCTACAATTGAGGTCAGGCTTATTGGGCGGTAATTTGACGGTAGTGACTTATCCCCTGCTTTAAAAGTAGGAATTACATTAGCCATCTTCCACATATCAGACACTACACCTGTTTGAAGAGATAGATTAAAAATGTTAGTTAATGGTTCACAGAGTTCCATTTTGCATTCCTTAAGAACCCTTGCTAAAAGTTCATCAGGACTCTGCAATTTATTTTGTTTCAGTCGGTCTACTTGTTTCAACCATTTCGCTAGTGACTGTGATATTACATAATTTATCATCTTCAGGGACACTATAAAAATTAATTACTGGGATATTATTAATGTCTTCCTGTGTGAAAACTGAGAGAAAATAATTATTAAAAATAGAGCACATATCATTCTCCTTTTCAGTAAGATGCCCAGAGTTATTTTTAAGGGGACCTATCTTATCCCTAACTTTTGTTCTATAAACCTGGAAAAAACTTTTTGGGTTAGTTTTTGAATCCCTAGCAACTTTAATTTCATAGTCCCGTTTAGCTTTTCTTATTCCCTTTTTAACGTCCCTCTTAATGTCAGTATACTGATTTATAAGATGACCCTCACCTCTTTTTATGCACCTATAAATTCCTTTCTTGTGCCCTAAAAGATATTTGAGCCTATTATTCATCCATTTTGGGTCATTTCTACTTGATCTAATTTCTTTATACGGGATAAATGTTCTTTGGGCAGCCTGTATAGTGTTCAGAAAACTGTCATATTGATAACTCTCTTCGTTACCCCAGTCCACAGATAATAAGTGTTCTCTAATCCCATTGTAATCTGCTAAGTGAAAATCTGGGACTGTTACTGAGTTATCCCTACTATAATACATCCATTCAATATTAAAGGTAATTGATTTGTGGTCGCTTGTGCTGAGTTCTTCTGTAATTTCTAAATTAATAACAAGGGTTTCCTTGTTTGCCAGAACCAAGTCAAGTAGGTTATTTTCCCTTGTAGGTTCTGTCACAAACTGCTTCAAAAAATAATCCTGAACTACTTCTAAAAAGTCGTTACATTCTATATTCCCTGTCAAGAAATTCCAATCAATTTGACTAAAGTTAAAAGTCCCCTAGAATTACTACGTTATCGTGCCTTGTTGCCTTAACAATTTCCTCCCAGAGTAGTCTCCCATGTTCCCTATCTAAGTTTGGAGGACGGTAAATCACGCCTAAAATCAATTTTTCACACCCCTCTGAAAATTCTATCCAAAAACTCCAGACACTCTGTATGTGTTATTTCTGACTTTATACCCGTTTGTATGCATCAATTTAAATGATCACGGACATAGAGTGCCACCCCACCCACCTTCCCGATACTTCTGTCTACTTGGAACAATTTAAAACCCTGGATGTGACATTCAGCAGGCATGTCCCGATTTTTCCTATTAAACCACGTCTCAGTTATTGCAAAAACATCAATATTACCAGCACTAGCAACTAATCTCAACTCATTCATCTTATTTCTCGCACTACGACTATTGGTGTAATATATATTTAGAGACCCGCCTTTCTCTTTACCATTCCTGCTCATTTCTGTTTTTCCACTATACCTATTACTGTCCTTGTCATCTAGTGCCACTGACTTTCCATTATCCATCTTATTCTGCCTATTACTAGTTCCCCTAGAACTCATAATATTACTACACTGGGACTTCACTGTTTTCCCCCCAAAACCCATACCACTAACTATTTCTAGTTTAAAGCCCTAACAGCTCCCTCCACTGCAGTTGCCAGTGCCCCCACCCCAGACCTGGATAAGTGAACCCCATCCCTGGCATACATGTCATTTCTGCCATAGAAGAGGTTCCAGTTGTCTATAAGTAAGTAAGTTTATTCAGGTATACACAAATACATTTACATAGATTATCATACATAGCAGCATATGTGTAGAGAACCTAGGATAACCCAAAAAGTCAGACAGAGTGACTTATTTCCATTGGGGTCCTTTTAGTACCTTAATATTATACATTGTAGGAGATATATGGTATTATATTATAAAGGATATATGTATACTAGGAATAAGGTAAAAAGAGTTATTTACATTTACATGTGTGTTAGTTAAAAAAATAAAAAATCATTCTCCTCCCTTTCTGTCGCTACATTCATTAGGTATCTTTTGGTTCTCTTCTTGAACTGGCTCATGCTGTGACTGCCTTTGACATGTGCAGGCAGTCTGTTCCATTCCTTTATTGCTGTACAATAAAAGGTGTTTGAAGCCTGGCCACTGACTGTGGGTACTACAAAGTTGTGCTCTCTCCCCCTAGTACTATGACTGCTGTCTCCCCCTAGTACTATGACTGCTTTGGTTCCCAGCCTTGACAAATTTGGCAGCAAGATATTTTGGACACTGTGAGCAATTTTATAAACTTGATTTAACTTAAGTTGTTTTACTCTGTCTTCAATATTCAGCATATCCAATTGTTGTAATTCATCCTGGCCTACATGCTCCCTTGGACCCAGGTCCAGGATGAATCTTACCATTTTGTTCTGGGTGATTTGCAGCTTATCTTTCATTTTTTTTGTCAAGGCAGAGTACCATGAAGAGCAAGCATAGTCAATATGACACTGTATAAGGGCTAGACATAGAGTCCTGCGAGCCTCAGTAGGTAGACACTGTGCTTGTCTGTAGAGGAACTTCAGTCTGACATTCGCTTTCTTTACTACACTGTTCCCTATCAATTCTCCTGACATGCATGGGTCAAAGGGGATTCCCAGATATTTTACTGAGGAAACTGAAGTGATGGATTCCCCATTACACCGGACATTAATATTATTTACCCTGCTCAGTTTATATTTCGTGCCAAAGAGTATGGCTTCTGTTTTCCCTAGATGTAACGATAGTTTGTTGTCTACTAACCATTTGCTGCAGGACTCCAGTTCCAGTGTTAATACATTAGCTATATCTTGTGGGTCTCTACCTGACACTAACAGAGCACTGTCATCCGCATACAGTAGGAGTCTGCACTTGACACTGGAATAATAAGGGACCCAGAATACTACCTTGGGGAACTCCACATGCCATCGGCAGTGGTTCTGATTCCGTTTTGTTGATTTTGACAATTTGTTTCCTGTTGCTAAGATAGGACTTAAACCAGTGTGTGGAACCTATGCCGATAGCTTGAAGTTTCTTACATAATATATTGTGGTTGACAGTATCGAAGGCCTTTTGCAAGTCTAATGTTACCATTCCTATGAGGTTCCCTATAGACATTTCAGTTCTCATGTAATCCATCAGATTAATTAGGGAGGTGTCGGTTGAGTAAGATCTCCTAAAGCCTGATTGGTAACTATGAAGAATGTTGTTGTCATTAAGATATTTGGCTACTTGACAGTACACCGCCCTCTCTAGAATTTTGGATATTACACTGAGTATACTAACAGGCCTATAGTTGCTGACATCAGACCTAATATTTTTCTTGAAGATAGGAGTTACTCTGGCCTCCTTGAACACCTCTGGCACTGTATTAGTGGTGATGGACAAATTTACTATGTGAGCAATGGGGATTGGCAGTTCAGAGGCACCATCTTTTAGGAACTTAGACGGGATGTTATCTGGGCCGGTGCTCTTAGTTGGGTTTAACTTACTTAGTTCTTTTTGCACGAAGTCATGAGATACACTTACTAGTCGACAATTCTTTGGAGTTACCCCTTTATTGGTATAGCATGTTTTAAGTTCATCAGAGTCTGTGTTAAAGGTACATATTTGATGCAGCTGGTAGCTTACTTACTAGTGTTGATGCCACAGTTGTGTAGTATGAATTAAAACAATTTGCCACTTTAGTTGTTTCGTGGCATACCTCGTTATCGACATTTAGTACTATGTTAGATCTATTTACGGGTTTATGGCTATACCCCAACTGTTTTAGTTGTTGCCAGAGCTTTCTAGGGTTATTCTTGTACTTTTCGATTTTTGAGCAATAGTGCCTCGCCTTTGCGCCTTTTATAAGCCTCTGCACTCTGTTCCTCACCCTTTGGAATTCATTTAGCGCTGCAATATCCTGTCTGTTTGCCTTAAATCTTTTTATCAACTGGTCTCTGAATTTCATATTATCTAATATCTCAGTAGTCATCCAGGGTTCAGTTCTTTGTTTAATCCTAACCTCTTTAACTGGTGCAATATTATCAAGGATGGCAGTGAACATTGTTTTGAATTTTTCCCAGGCATCATTTACGTCCGGGCAACTTGTTATCACTGACCAGTCACAATTGTGTAGCATATTTACCAGTGTTTCTTTACTGTAGTTTCTAGTTGACCTAACTTTTATTGTCCTGTGTAGGCCTATCCGTTCCCTAGTAATTTTCCTGGTACAGTAAATGATGAAATGATCACTAAGACCTGTGGTAATGACCCCTGACTGACTAATGTTCTCAGGGCGGTTACAAAGTATGTGGTCAATTAGGGTGGCTGAGAATTGTGTGATCCGGGTTGGTGTATTAATTAGTTGCGTGTAACTATTTAAATCCAGAATTTGTTTATATCTTTTACATAGCCCGTTATTTTGCTGTTGAAAACAGATATTGAAGTCTCCCAGTATTACTATCTCGTCATTGTTATCAAGTCATGACAAGACTCTCGAAAAGTCCTCTAAGAACTGGTCCTGGGTGGGAGGGCGATAACTAATTCCTACTAAGATGGGTTTGGTCTTGGGAAGCAGCACTTCAAACCATAGAATCTCCAGTTTATTGTCATTTAAATCAGGTTTCTTATGTAGGCACATACCCCACCACCTTTTCTATTCCTATCTAAGCGTTTTATATTGTAACCTTCTATTTTGACCTCGTCGTCAGTCACCGTATCATCCAACCAGGATTCCGAGATGGATATAACTGCCGCTCTAGTTCTGTTAGCTAGAATCCTAATCTCTGCCAATTTTGGAAGAAGTGATATTGCGTTGACATGAATAAAGTGAAGGCCTGTTTTCCTAAGACAATCATAATCAGCAATACATGGCAAGGGGTTATTAGCATTAAAAATAGGTAAATCAATGTCATTATTGCTAAAGGATAACTGTGCCAAAGTGCATTTGTTACAAACAAAATGAAATCTGGCACCATTACCATAATCAAACACACATCCATTATGCACCCACCCCTGACACATGTCACATATGGTATGTTTACTGTTCTTCTTTCGTACCTTAGTACAGTGTATACATGTGTCTGGTGGTGTATGAGATATTAAGAATGGTTCTATCTGTGCATTACATATAGAGTTAAGGCTATCATTCCTAGCTACTAAAAATTCAAATTCACATTCTTTATTTCTAGTAATATTACAAAGTGGGGTGTACTTATATTATTATACATTTTATGAAGTAGATATTACAAGATGGCCAATAATATGCCTAGGTATGCCTAGGCTTTTCAGGCAGTCTTATGATAGGTCTTACTCAATAGTGACACAATGATTATACTGATATTAAGGTTAGGTAATTGTAGTGATTAACTAGGTTTACAAAATTGAGGTACTGAAATTTAAACATTTAAGAATTTAACAATTAGTTTATATATTAATGGTAAAGGTGGTGTATTGGCATAATACTGTTTCTATATTGGAGTGTCTTAGGCAAACTTATGACTAGCTTAAGAATTATGAAGCAATAGTTGTATTAGAATTTTGGTTAGTCATGTGCAAATTAAGGGGAATCACAGATATCAATAAGTGTATTTTGCTGTGGATATGTGCAAGATAAAGTAGTTTTCATGTGGTTAGCTACCGGTTGGGTGCGTAAGTGAGATAAGATGTTTTTTAACAGTGCTTTTGAAATTGGAGGTTGTGTCTGCAGTTCTAGAGTTTTCAGGCAGGGAGTTCCAGATTTTAGGCCCTTTTATGTACATTGAATTTTTGTACAGATTTAATCGGACACGGGGAATGTTAAAGAGATGTTTGTGTCTGGTATTATGTCTATGGGTCCTGTCACAACTGTCAAGAAAGTGTTTTAGCTCAGGGTTAAAGTTGGAATTTATGGTTTTATAAATGTAGATAGCAGAGTAGTAAGTATGGATGTTCTGGACTGTGAGTAGGTTTAGGTCTTTAAAGAGTGGGGGGGGGCTGCCTAGCGTTGGATTGCGTGATAATTCTTACTGCGGCTTTTTGTTGGGTTATTATTGGCTTTAGGTGGGTAATTGCTGTTGATCCCCATGCACAAATGGCATATGTTAGTTACCATTTTGTCCTAGGCACATGTCGATTAGACACTAGGCCTGTTGTATGTATGTGTGTGTGTGTGTGTGTGTAACGAAACACTTCGAAATGTTTCGGCCCCGCCGGGAATTGAACCCGGGCTCTCAGTGCGTGAAGCAAGAGCGCTAGCCACCATGCCATCGGGGCGTGTTGTAAGGTAGGGATAGATGAGTGAGTAGTATAGTGTGAGTAGGGCTGATTGTGGTACATAATACCGTATCTTAGAGAGGATCCCCACAGTTTTGGACACTTTCTTTGTTATGTGTTGGATATGGGTGCTGAATTTCAGGCTGCTGTCAAGGTGAAGGCCCAGGAACTTGCCCTCGTTATGTCTAGCAATAGGTGTAGTGTTGATATTAATGTTTAATTGTGGATCATCTGTTCTGTTGCCAAACATAATATAGAAGGTCTTATCAGTGTTGAGTGTAAGTATATTGGCTGTCATCCATGTTGATATTTTTATTAATTCGTCGTTAACAATGGTATTAAGCGTGGCAAGGTTTGTGTGGGAGATGACATAAGTTGTGTCGTCAGCAAAGAGTATTGGTTTCAGGTGTTGTGATACATTGGGAAGATCATTGATGTATAAGAGGAAGAGCAGGGGACCAAGGACACTTCCCTGCGGTACGCCGGTGTCTAGTGGTAGTGTCGTGGAGGATGTGTCTTTAATAGTGACATACTGGTACCTATTAGTGAGGTAGGATTTGAGGTATGCTAGTGCATGACCTCTTATACCATAGTGGTCAAGTTTGTGGAGTAGGATGCCGTGGTTTACTGTGTCAAAAGCTTTCCTTAGGTCAATAAAAAGTCCTAGTGGATATTCCTTATTTTCAAGTGCTGTGTAAAGCAGGTCTATCATTTTTACTATTGCATCGTTAGTGCTTTTATTTTTCCTGAAGCCAAATTGGCAGGGGTTGAGTGTGCTTTGTGTTGTTATGAACTTGTGCACAAGTTTTATCTGTTTTATCTGTCTGTTTTGCACCTGTACCATAGATTGAGCTCCTGGGTTAGTATGGATATCACCACTTAATAACGCCACTATAAAAGCTGTGCGCCACTGTGTTTGGGTATGTGGGGTTGCCAAACCTTGCGGCGATAGTGGCACTTACGTTTCTGGTATGATGGCCACTGTTGGGCTTTCACTTTCCAGGGAGCTATCACCCCATTCACCTTTTCCAGACCCCATGACTGATTTCCTTCTTCAGAGAAGTGTAAAATAATGATAAATATAATTATGGCAGCCTGAACACCTCCATGGTTATTCTTTATCACTTCACATAAAAAATTTGTTTTCTTTTCTTTATTTTTATTAAAAAGAAATCACTGATCCTATCAGACACCTAGCAATGCCTAGTAGCTACTCTAGAAATCACCACTGATTACTAGTAAATTTCTTGTTAACACACACCCCCCTTACCCCTTACTTATCCCCTTACTTGAAACTCCTTCACTCCTCACTTCACAGTCCGGCTTCACCTATCACACTTCTTGCTTATTTCCATCCTGGCAGGTAAGAAAAAGTTTTATCAATGGTGATGTACTTCCACAGCGCCATCAATCCCATATAGCGGGGCTCGTCGTGTTGTTGTCTGGTCCTCGTAGAGTTGATGTGTCAGCCATTTTTAAAAGCAGTGAGGGTAAAAACAGCCACTGCCCCTGACAGATTCCTTGGAGTTTTGTTGTTAGATTTGCGTTTTCTCCTATGTTTCCCTCCTAATGTACACTGGTCAGTTAATATGGAAGTCAACTATTAAAAATATCCTTGGCTAATCCACTTTCTTCCCGCCTTTAGCACTGAGGGAGAACCGCTGGTATAGTCTGACAGTTTCCTGGAGTTTGTTTTGTAGATTTATAGGTTTCTGCTGTGTTTCCCTCCCATTAACACTGCTGCAGTTGATATGGTCAGCTACTGTCAGGATAGTTAGAATGTCGCTTCGTAGTTGTACATCTGGCAGTAGCTGGTGATTGAATGTCAGTCAGTTATGTTTAAATGTTCACTTCCTTCCCTCACCTGGCACTGACTAACCTTCACCTGGCACTGACTAACCCTCACCTGGCACTGACTAACCCTCACCTGGCACTGACTAACCCTCACCTGGCACTGACTAACCCACCTGGCACTGAGGGTAAAAACCGACACTACATTACAGACCTGTCAGATTCCTTGTTGTTTGTTGATTAGGTTTTCCCTCATGTTGACTTCACATTAACACTGTGCAGTTGATATGGGAGTCAGTTACTTCAGTGTAGTGGAAAACGTTGCTTATCTGGATTGTACGTCTGGTAGCGGGTCTGGTATTTGAATGACGGTCTCCTCTTTTAGTCATATTTGTTCCATTTTCCTGTAGTCACTGTCAGTTTTCTTGTCACTATAAGTTCCATGAGTGTTGTTGCAACAGTTCTTGCAGTTCAACAGTTCTTGCAGTTCAACAATTCTTGCAGTTCTGCATTTTCCTTACAGTATTTGTCCAGCCAGCAATTGACACCAATTGCCCTTGACAATCATTCATTTCCAATTCCTTTCCTTGGCAAAATACCACATATGACAGGGTTCCCACCCTTCTTCCTAATTATGTCTGTTGCTAACCTATACCTGCTAGTCAGGTCCTCACTCCTACGTCTGTCAACATCGTTGCCTCCAGCACTGAGACAGATAATGGTATTATCCTCAAGTATCATTTGTGGATACCAGATCCTCCTCAATCAGAAAGTGAGTTACCTATCTTAACAGAGTTTGATCCACCCAGAGATGATAATCATACAGCCTATATCAATCTCAGCCTAGCAGAGTTGGGGTTAAATGTAAATAACCTGTATAGATAATAATGTAGTAAGTGTTTTACAACTGTGTGTTATAATATCAACTTAGTATTATTCAATTTTTTTTTTAATGTGTTCGCGTTCTCTCCGAATTCTGAGAATTAACAGTATAGATTTGAGTGCACCATATCTACCTTGTCTGTTAATCACTACCTTCTTGTAATAATCCTTTTTTTTATCTCTTTCATCATGATTTTCTAGAAACGAGCTCATTTAATTAATTAATTCCTATGTATCATGATGCATCATATATGTAGATTGTTTCCATCACGATAATATCCATGTGAAGTATGATGTTCAACTGTTGTGTACTTTGACATTGTATAGCATCAGCTGAGAGTTGTATGCCTGTTGTCCTTAGTTTGTATAGATGTATGTCGAGACGACATACATCTGTACGGTTCGTATTTCTAACGACTATTCCATAGCTGTCCACGTGATCACCATGTGATCTTTCGTAGCCAATCATATGCCTCCCTCTTTTGAACGCAAGGAGTGCCCTCCCCAGTGAGTCAGTTCCACCCTGATAGGCAGTGTAGACGGACGTAGGCCTAAGACCTCGGCTCCAATATATCTAACGCCTCCAATAAACGCTACCATACCAAGCTCATCTTTAATATATTACCAAATCTACGCAAGAACCCCCACAAGTCCCTCAGTCTTGATGGTGGGTGGTCAGTCCCTCAGTCTTGATGGTGGGTGGTCAGTCCCTCAGTCTTGATGGTGGGTGGTCAGTCTCAGTCTTGATGGTGGGTGGTCAGTCCCTCAGTCTTGATGGTGGGTGGTCAGTCTCAGTCTTGATGGTGGGTGGTCAGTCTCTCAGTCTTGATGGTGGATGGTCAGTCTCTCAGTATTGATGGTGGGTGGTCAGTCCCTCAGTCTTGATGGTGGGTGGTCAGTCTCTGTCTTGATGGTGGGTGGTCAGTCCCTCAGTCTTGATGGTGGGTGGTCAGTCCCTCAGTCTTGATGGTGGGTGGTCAGTCTCTGTCTTGATGGTGGGTGGTCAGTCCCTCAGTCTTGATGGTGGGTGGTCAGTCCCTCAGTCTTGATGGTGGGTGGTCAGTCTCTGTCTTGATGGTGGGTGGTCAGTCCCTCAGTCTTGATGGTGGGTGGTCAGTCTCTCAGTCTTGATGGTGGGTGGTCAGTCTCTCAGTCTTGATGGTGTGTGGTCAGTCTCTCAGTCTTGATGGTGGGTGGTCAGTCTCTGTCTTGATGGTGGGTGGTCAGTCTCTCAGTCTTGATGGTGGGTGGTCAATCTCTCAGTCTTGATGGTGGGTGGTCAGTCTCTCAGTCTTGATGGTGGGTGGTCAGTCTCTGTCTTGATGGTGGGTGGTCAGTCTCTGTCTTGATGGTGGGTGGTCAGTCTCTGTCTTGATGGTGGGTGGTCAGTCTCTCAGTCTTGATGGTGGGTGGTCAGTCCCTCAGTCTTGATGGTGGGTGGTCAGTCTCTCAGTCTTGATGGTGGGTGGTCAGTCCCTCAGTCTTGATGGTGGGTGGTCAGTCTCTGTCTTGATGGTGGGTGGTCAGTCTCTCAGTCTTGATGGTGGGTGGTCAGTCTCTCAGTCTTGATGGTGGGTGGTCAGTCTCTCAGTATTGATGGTGGGTAATCAGTCCCTCAGTCTTGATGGTGGGTGGTCAGTCTCAGTCTTGATGGTGGGTGGTCAGTCTCTCAGTCTTGATGGTGGGTGGTCAGTCCCTCAGTCTTGATGGTGGGTGGTCAGTCCCTCAGTCTTGATGGTGGGTGGTCAGTCCCTCAGTCTTGATGGTGGGTGGTCAGTCCCTCAGTCTTGATGGTGGGTGGTCAGTCCCTCAGTCTTGATGGTGGGTGGTCAGTCCCTCAGTCTTGATGGTGGGTGGTCAGTCTCTGTCTTGATGGTGGGTGGTCAGTCTCTCAGTCTTGATGGTGGGTGGTCAGTCCCTCAGTCTTGATGGTGGGTGGTCAGTCAGTCTTGATGGTGGGTGGTCAGTCCTCAGTCTTGATGGTGGGTGGTCAGTCCCTCAGTCTTGATGGTGGGTGGTCAGTCCCTCAGTCTTGATGGTGGGTGGTCAGTCTCTGTCTTGATGGTGGGTGATCAGTCTCTGTCTTGATGGTAAGTGGTCAGTCTCTAAGTCTTGATGGTGGGTGGTCAGTCTCTCAGTCTTGATGGTGGGTGGTCAGTCTCTCAGTCTTGATGGTGGGTGGTCAGTCTCTGTCTTGATGGTGGGTGGTCAGTCTCTCAGTCTTGATGGTGGGTGGTCAGTCTCTCAGTCTTGATGGTGGGTGGTCAGTCATACAGTCTTGATGGTGGGTGGTCAGTCTCTCAGTCTTGATGGTGGGTGGTCAGTCTCTCAGTCTTGATGGTGGGTGGTCAGTCTCTGTCTTGATGGTGGGTGGTCAGTCTCTCAGTCTTGATGGTGGGTGGTCAGTCACACAGTCATGATGGTGGGTGGTCAGTCCCTCAGTTTTGATGGTGGGTGGTCAGTCACACAGTCTTGATGGTGGGTGGTCAGTCACACAGTCATGATGGTGGGTGGTCAGTCCCTCAGTCTTGATGGTGGGTGGTCAGTCACACAGTCTTGATGGTGGGTGGTCAGTCACACAGTCATGATGGTGGGTGGTCAGTCTCTCAGTCTTGATGGTGGGTGGTCAGTCACACAGTCATGATGGTGGGTGGTCAGTCCCTCAGTCTTGATGGTGGGTGGTCAGTCACACAGTCATGATGGTGGGTGGTCAGTCCCTCAGTCTTGATGGTGGGTGGTCAGTCACACAGTCTTGATGGTGGGTGGTCAGTCACACAGTCATGATGGTGGGTGGTCAGTCCCTCAGTCTTGATGGTGGGTAGTCAGTCACACAGTCTTGATGGTGGGTGGTCAGTCACACAGTCATGATGGTGGGTGGTCAGTCTCTCAGTCTTGATGGTGGGTGGTCAGTCACACAGCCATGATGTCGCGTGGGTCTTGGGAGAGATATATAGGAGGTCAAAGATACTCCTTGCTGGATGGTTACGGTATATTTACAGTAAGTAAATGAGAGTCCAGCCACGCCGTCTGTCTCGCCTGTAGGTCTAACGTTAGTGAGGGAGTGCCTCTATGAGAGGCTGTGCACATGCGCTGAGCCTCTGACGTCAGCGGGTACTGTGACGTCACACGCAAAGGGACCAGCTGTATAAAAGGAAAGATACACTACACAAGTGTATATATGATACTGACACGACAGCTCGGCCATGTTATCGTATGACGTCTCGGCATACTATACAACTCTATAGGCTGAACAGACAGGTGGTACTGGATGAATCTATACAATAGCAAACACATTATAACTTTGAAACTGATAAAGATTAATCTTACTCTCGCACTTCTTGAGTTAATGATACTTAAGAGACATTTAATGGATCTAGATATAATGGATTATATATAATACAATTGCAAATTTGATCGATCAATCTGTATTCATGCACTCAGCGGGTTCTGAGGAAGAATAAATATATTTACAAGGAAGAAGTTTTAACAGAAAAGAGAGACTCGGATAGCACGGTCAACTGTTAAAGTTCAGAACTCGCAGGGAACATGAACACACAAAAAAAAAATCTAGATAATGAACACTTAGTAACAAAACACACAGTAGACAATTTCTCTTAACTCAATCATCTAATTGTACAGTCTATTTACATTTAACCCCAACTCTGCTAGGGTAAGATTTACATATACAGAATGGTTATCATCTCTGGGTGGATCAAACTCTGTTACAGTAGGTAACTCAACTTCTGATTGAGGAGGGTCTACACTGATATCAACAAATGATACTTGGGGGTTTCTCAACACTTGTCGTGTACGCAAGGAGTAACGACAATCAGGTTGTCCCTCTGACTCACTACTAGAAGTTGAAGGTACTGGGTCAGACGGATTATCATTGTCAGTCACAACAGTCTGGTCGTCAGGGGCTTCGTCTTCGTCACATACTAACTTCATATGATCTAGATGCGATTCTTTACACTTACCCGTACTAAGTTCTCTAACTTTATACTTATTGCCCTTGATATATTCAACTACTCGATACGGGCCAACAAACTTTTGGTCGAATTTAGGCATTGCTGAAGTTTTGTTAAAGTTGAACAACATGACTCTGGACCCTACTTGAACTTTAGTCGGTTTGGCTTTAGTATTAGTTACTCTAGTAAATTCTGCTGTTGACTTATGAAGTGTTTCACGGATTCTTCTGAAAACACTCTGAGCTTGGCTGGTACGAGTTGCTATGAAATCATCAGGGTTATACGACGGTTTTGGATTAGAATATAACAACTCATAAGGCAAACGCTTGTCAACACCATACAAGGCGTAAT
>WNWK01027779.1:0-25986 GCA_009830355.1 Cherax destructor | reverse complement strand
AAAAGACAACGTAGAGAAAACGCAAGGAATTCCATCAAACAAGCGGTGACTTCAGCGGATTCTACATAAACGCATTTGCCATTTTGGTGGACCCACACCCCCTCAAAGTTAAAAAGGGGTAAGAATTTTTGTTGGGGCATGGGGAACTGGGGCAGTTTTGTAGTCAAGAACAAAAAAATTTTACCTATTGACGGTTATGGGGATTTTAAGTCCAAAACAGTGAGTAAAACGCCTTTCAGTCCATCTAAGATTAAAAAAAGGATATACCCTTGGGGCAATATTACTCATGTGTGATATTTTTCCATACAGCCCTGGGAAGTGTGAAGCAAAGTTTTTCCTCTGCAGGAGTCGGGGGGGGCCCCTGGATTTCCCTTGGGGACATCAATAAGCTAATTTTAAGTCCAATATATCATAGGGGGGTGAAAAAAAACCCCCCAAAAGGGAAAACCCGCCACTGGGGCATTATTTCAGGAAAAGACATTTCACTGTAAGGACTGACCAACGGTCCGATGATATGTTTGACAAGAAGACAAAAGTAAGATCAAGAATGACAAGAATTCCCTTGGAGGATGGAACTATCGGAATTTTTTGATATTCTGTATCGACCGGGAAAAAACATTTCACCTGATGCATTCTCTACCCCCCCAGGGGGACAGCATGTCATGATTTGAACCCTCTCAGAGCTCCAAAGGCCTTGTGTCACCCAGGAGTTACACGCCTGTATCTTTTTGTTAAACTAAGAATATCCCCTACCATGGAAGAGGTGCAAATGACGATCATGCAGAGATGTGCAGAGTGCCCCCCAAAAACCACCAGCCAGAGAAATTTCATCTCAAAAAGCCACCCCCCCCTTTTTCGAGAGACTAATATAGATTTAAAGGACCCTACCAACTCAAAAAGGGTTTTTTCCCTTTAAAACATAGTAGATGAATATTCTGGTTTTTCCTTTTTTGTGTTCCCCTGTGCAAATGACTGTTTCAACTGTAATCAGTTGTCTTTTCCATTTCCCCCCTTTTTTTTAATGCGTATATCCATTAAAAAGGGACCCTCGTTCATGAGTAATGTTTTTCGGGGTTTTTTTAAAAAAGGGATTGCTTGCAGCAGAAAAAAACCCACAACCCTCAAGGCAATGGTCAAGGGGGGGTTCCCCAATGGTACTATATGGAAGCGTTAAATGACACTGAAATCTCGCAATCTACCGGTTCAACACTGGCAGACTGTCTTACCTGATCCCCTTTCACTCTATTAGATCACGTACAGCAAAAAAATCCCACCCTCATGAGAGACCCCTTTCAATTTTTCACGTGTCTCTCGACCCCCCATGCCCCCGGGGGGTCACCCTGACCCTTTCCCCTCCTGAAGAGTCACCGAGGATGAACAAGAGGGATCCTTTAGGGGAAGGGGTGACTCCTACAAGCTAACCAATGCCCCCCATTCACCAAAAAGGGAAGAGCCCCTGACTAGGGACACTTAGCCCCAGTTGAAACCAATGTTAGTGGGGGAACCCCAAAAACACCAAAAGATGTTGCAAAATCCCTTTTCCCCCCGGTAACCCCTTTTTTAGGCTCCCCTATTAAAAAAAGAGGACGCCCCCTCACAGATAGTCAAACCATGTAAAAAAATACCAGACCCGGTGAAGAGGCTTTAAGGGGCTAAAATCTGACGAAGCCCCCCACCTAACCGTTTTTGGGGGGTTATTGTATCTGATATTTTTTTAAAGGGGGGATTTTGTGATACCGCTCCCCTTTTGGGGGGCCCCAAGGGGGAAAAACTGCACCCCCCCGGGGCCCCCTTTTTTAAAAAAAAAACAGTACAGCGAAGGGGGCCCCCCCCTGGCGGTGGTCTCTCTCACACAGATACGGGGATGGATTACATGGTGTTTTAAAATTTCCAGTAGCTTTTAAAATTTTTTAGGGGCATATGCCTTAATCACCGTCCTGGCAGCAGCCCGGGTGTATTTTCTTCTGTTTTTGACATGTACCATGGATTTTTTGTTCAATTTTTGGAATAAGGCCTGGTTTTTTTCCCAAAAGGGGCCCCTTTAACTTTTTTCCCCAAAAATTTTTTTTCAGATTTCCCTTGGAAAACCCCTTTTTTTTACTATCTACAATGGGGGTTTTAGTTTTGGCACTGTTTTTTTTGTGTCCTTGTCAACCTGTTTCCCATCATTTATTTCACTAGAGCTCCTGTCCTCTTTTAGGGACCACCCTTTATTTCCCCCCTTACATTTTCTGTCAACCATTTTAAATTTACCAGGGGGATAGCACCATTAGCCCTGATTTTTTTTCTTTTTCCCCCCGTTATAGAAAGCGTCAGTTTCTTTAGCTGATTATTAAATTTTTTTGCTCTCATCTTGAACTGGCCAAATTAGGACTTTTATTGGTAATCTGTTTATATCCCTTACTGCTGTACAAAAATGGCTTTTTTAGACCTGACCACCCCTTAAGTAAGACCCCAAAATTGTCTTACATCCCCCAGTAAATACAGATTTTTGTATTTCCCAACCTTGACAAATTTGGGCAAAAAATTCTTAATTTTTTTGAGCAATTTTTTTAAAATTGATTTAACTTTAGTTACTTTCCCTGTCCCCAAAGTCAGGGTTTTAGTGTGGGCCTCCCGGGGGAAAAACCCCTTTTTTTTCCCACGTCCAGGGGGGAAACTCACCATTTTGTTCTGGGGGGGATTTGTAGTCTGATTTTTTTTTTTTTTAAAGGAGAGTATTGAATATGGGGGTTTTATAAATTATATATATATATATATATATATAATATATATATATATATATATATATATATATATATATATATTTAAAAACCAAGAAGAGTGGGTATTGATCAATAAAAAACTGTGAATGTTAATAATACCTTTTTTTTTGGGGGAAAAATATATCATATACCCCTTTGTTGAGCTGTACACCAAACAGGGGGGAATGAATTAGCTTAGAGGGCCCACACCCCCCTTATGTCCTTGGGGGGGGAGTACAAATCTGTTGATGTTAGCAAGGGTTGTTTCCATGTACAATTTTTAAAAAAATTTTTTTTTTAATTTTTTAAATTTTTTAAAATTTTTATTTTTTTTTTTTTTTTTATTATTATTATTATTATTATTATTATTATTATTATTATTATTATTATTATATGTAATATAAAAATTGAGACTTATTTTGCTATCATATGAGAAAATGTAAGGGGCTTATCCGTAGACTTACAGTAAATCAGGAACTGTCTGGGAACATTCCGCTCTAGGGAGTGCAGGAATAACACGCTAATATCAACTCTTACGGCTTATTTATCTATCAGAATTGATTCATTATGACATAATAAATACTCAAATGACATATAAGCACAGTATATAATTTGAATAAATAAAATAGGCCATAATATAGAGTGTCTACCAGCCATATTCGATATAACATTATTTCCTCCTTATAACGTGTATTCTTTGGTCTAAATAAGAGAAACGGAGTTTTCGGAGAGGCCAACTACTAGATCATTAGTGGATTCTCTTTTGTCTACCTGAGATGGTGGGCTGACCGCGTTTGAGGCCACAATATCTCGAAGTAAGTTGACTCTATTTCATGAAGCTCCAGCCTTCTTATTATTGAATAAATGAAATAATATATTACCAAAAATCATAAATCAGAAGGAGAAGGTGCTGATTCACTGGGAATTCTCCTGGCCCGGTCTTTACCAGTGCATGCCTGCTACACTCCTGTATGCCTGCTACACTCCCTGCATCCTTGCTACACTCCCTGCATGCCTGCTACACTCCCTGCATCCTTACTACACTCCCTGCATGCCTGCTACACTCCCTGCATGCCTGTTACACTCCCTGCATCCTTGCTACACTCCCTGCATGTCTGCTACACTCCCTGCATGCCTGTTACACTCCCTGCATCCTTGCTACACTCCCTGCATGCCTGCTACACTCCCTGCACGTCTGCTACACCCCCTGTATCATTGCTACACTCCCTGTATCCTTGCTACACTCCCTGCATCCTTGCTACACTCCCTGCATCCTTGCTACACTCCCTGCATCCTTGCTACACTCCCTGCATGCCTGCTACACTCCCTGCATGCCTGCTACACTCCCTGCATCCTTACTACACTCCCTGCATGCCTGCTACACTCCCTGCATCCTTGCTACACTCCCTGCATGCCTGCTACACTCCCTGCATGCCTGCTACACTCCCTGCATGCCTGCTACACTCCCTGCATGCCTGCTACACTCCCTACATGGTATGAATGCGTGGGTGGCGCTCACTCGCTGGTAAACAATGGCACACTGTCTGTGGATGGTGTGTTGTGCCGTTCCAGGGCACGTGTACGCGTCCAATACGAATAGTGTATTCCGAGCGGATCATCGTAAATTGAGCCAATATTTTTACGGAAAAATGTATCACTAACCGAATTTTGCGTAATCCGACGCCATCGTAATCTGGGGGTCCACTGTAATCGTGATTCTGTATGTTGGGGATATCACTGAAGATGTATATGAAGATGAGCCAAGGGCCAAGAACATTGTCTTGAGGAACTCCTACATTGACAGGTCAAGTTGACGTGTTATGCCATTGGTGGAGACATACTGGTGTCAACTGCTAAGATAAAATGTTACTTAGGGAAAAGTATGGCTTTTGATCCCATAATGTTCTAGTTTAAGGTAAAGGATGTTGTGGTCCACTGTGTGCCATCTTAAGGGTAAATTAGTTTCACTTAAATAATTTTAACATAAAGAACCATTCTTATAGTCCATATCAAGGTTGTTATGAGAGGATAACTGTATAAAAATATTGTGCAGAAATCTCAGCAATTGGTTCAAGATAGATAAAATTAGAATTAGGATAAGTAAAGTACAGTGGACCCCCGAGGTTCGGCCGTAATCCATTCCAGGAGCTAGGCCTTAACTCGAACCGGCCGAAAGTCGAACCATTATTTCCCATAAGAAATAATGTAAATACAATTACAGTGGACCCCAAGTAACGAACAAAATTCAATCCAGAAGCCTACTCAAGTGCCATTACCGAATGAATTTACTCCCTTAAGAAATAATGTCAAGTAGGTTAGTCCATTTCAGACCCCCAAAAATACACTTACAAAAGCACTTACAATATTATACTTACATAATTGTACGATTTCCGAGGTGTTCGTAACTCGGGGGTCCATTGTAATCCATTCCAGACACCCAAAAATATTCACAAAAAATTAATTTTGTAAAGATTAATTATAGTTTTACATACACAAAACACATAATAACAACACTTAATAACACATAATAACAAGAAATAATAATAAATAATATAATAATAAATAACATTTACTTACCTTTATTGAAGAGACTTGCTGGCATCTGGAAGATAGGGAGGAGGACAGGGAAATCCCCCTCCATAAGGACTTCAGGTAACAAGTCCCTCTCTGGGGTTACTTCCCTCCTTTGTCTTTTAATGCCACTAGGACCAGCTTGAGAGTCACTAGACCCCTGTCTAGAAAAAAAACTGTCAAGAGTGCTCTGTTTCTGGCACCTCTTTAACATTTTCCTGAAGTGGGACAAGGTTTTGTCACTGAACATGTTGCAGACATGGCTTGTTTCAGCTTGCTCAGGGTGGTGTTTTTCAACAAATGTCTGCACCTTAGTCCACATAGAACAAATTTCCTTAATCTCTGAAGAAGTTACTTCACCCTGTCCATCTTCCTCCTCCTGTGAATCAATTTCCTCTACTGTGGTCCGATGCTGTTGGAGATGAAGCTCTTGCAGCTCTTCAGTGGTTAGCTCTACCCTGTGGTCCTCCACCAACTCTTCCACATCCTCGCCACTCACCTCCAACCCCAGGCAGTTCCCCAATGCCACAATACCTTCCACAACATGCAGAGGGTCATCAGGGTCAGGGTCAGCCTCAAACCCTTCAAAATCCCTCTGTTCGACACAATCCGGCCACAACTGTCTCCAAGCAGAGTTCAAAGTCCTGGAAGTCACTCCCTCCCAAGCCTTACCTATAAGGCCTATGCAATGGAGGATACTGAAGTTATCTTTCCAGAATTCTCTTAGGGTCAACTCAGTGTCCGAGGTCACTTCAAAGCACTTTTGAAACAATGCTTTTGTGTACAGTTTTTTGAAGTTAGAAATGACCTGCTGGTCCATGGGCTGGATGAGAGGAGTGGTGTTAGGAGGCAAGAACTTCACTGTGATGAAACTGAAGTTCTCAGACAAATAGTCTTCCAAGTTGTTAGGATGAGCAGGAGCATTGTCCAGTACCAGGAGGCACTTCGAGTCCCAATTTCTTTTCCAGTAGATAATTTTTCACACTGTGGCCAAACACTCCAGTGAGCCATTCCAGAAAAATTGCCTTTGTGACTCATGCCTTAGTGTTAGCCTTCCAAAACACACACAAATTATTCTTGTTGACATTGTGTTTCTTGAACACTCTGGGATTTTCAGAGTGATACACCAGTAAAGGCTTCACTTTAAAATCCCCACTAGCATTACTACACAACATGAGAGTTAGCCTGTCTTTCATAGGCTTGTGTCCTGGAAGTGCCTTTTCCTCTTGAGTAATGTAGGTCCTCTTTGGCATTTTCTTCCAAAAGAGGCCTGCTTCATTACAATTAAACACTTGTTCGGGATTGAATTTTTCAGTGTCTACAAACCCCTTAAATTCAGTCACAAACTTTTCAGCAGCACGTTTGTCTGAACTGGCTGCCTCACCATGCCTTACAACACTGTGTATGCCACTACATTTCCTAAATCTGTCAAACCAGCCTTTGCTGGCCTTAAAATCACTCGCATCAACACTGGTTCCAGGTATTTTCTTGACAAGATCTGCATGCAACTGCCTTGCCTTTTCACAAATTATCACCATTGAAACACTATCACCCGCTATCTGTTTTTCATTGATCCACACCGCCAACAACTTCTCACCCTCATCCACTGTTTTTTATCTATTTTTGGCAAACATGTCAACACCATTTGCAACATCAGCTTCCTTGATTTCTTTTCTCTTTGCCAGGATAGAGGTACAGTGGATCCCCGAGTAACGAACAAAATTCTTTCCAGAAGCCTGCTCAAGTGCCATTACCGAACGAATTTACTCCCTTAAGAAATAATGTCAAGTAGGTTAGTCCATTTCAGACCCCCAAAAATACACTTACAAAAGCACTTACAATACTATACTTACATAATTGTATGATTTCCGGGGTGTTCGTAACTCGGGGGTCCACTGTAATAGTAGATTTGTTTTTGTTGTACATCCTGGCAAGCTTCCCCACACGTACGCCATTCTCATATTTTTCTACTACATATCTCCTTAAGTTCGATGGTGTTCCTCACTTTCTTTACCACAGGGGTGCCACTAGGAAGCTTCTTTGGACCCATGGTGACTTATATTTCACAGTGACAAGCAATAAACACAATACAATTACAGTGGACCCCCGAGTAACGAGCACCACAAAAATTGTACAATTACGTAAGTATAATATTGTAAGTGCTTTTGTAAGTGTATTTTTGGGTGTCTGAAATGGACTAACCTACTTGACATTATTTCTTAAGGGAGTAAATTCGTTCGGTAATGGCACTTGAGCAGGCTTCTGGAATGAATTTTGCTCGTTACTCGGGGGTCGACTGTATTGTGAAATGCTTGAATGAGCGTGCTGGGTAATGTTCACTCAAATATAAACAAAGCTAGACTGGCTCACGGCGCCTACGTGGGCCATTAGACCAATTGCACTGCTTAACCTGTTAACTGCCCAATGCTCCAAATATTTTGAAAACAAAAATCCTTTTTTTTTAATTAAAAGAGCAATTTTCTGTGTGTAATAAGACCAAAAAAAAAAATTAGGACCAGTACTTACCGAGATATAACGCCACGAAGTTGGCGTTGGATGCTTACCTGACGGAAACATGGAGTCCTGCCGCTTGCAAAAGTGATGCCGATATACCTTTTATTCTTGTTTTATATTATTTATATAACTTTTATGTTCTGATAATTATAATTTATAGTAGTTCTTGTGATTTCATAGCCAATCTTTGTTCTGACACTAATATTAGGTACTGAAATTGTACTCAGTCACAAACACATTGACAGGTCAACATTTACACCTGCCTTGGTCATTTACTATTGTCTAGGAATATATACTACAAAGTATTTATAGGTCCCAGCAATGTTTTAGCCTAACAATCATTAGTTTACCTGGAGAGAGTTCCAGGGGTCAACGCCCCTGCGGCCCAGTCTGTGACCAGGCCTCATGTTGGATCAGAGCCTGATCAACGAGGCTGTTACTGCTGGCCGCACGCAGTCCAACGTACGAACCACAGCCTGGCTGGTCAGGCACCGACTTTAGGTGCCTGTCCAGTGCCTGCTTGAAGACAGCCAGGGGTCTATTGGTAATCCCCCTTATGTATGCTGGGAGGCAGTTGAACAGTCTTGGGCCCCTGACACTTATTGTGTTGTCTCTCAACGTGCTAGTGGCACCCCTGCTTTTCATTGGGCGGATGTTACATCGTCTGCCGAGTCTTTTGCTTTCGTTGGGAGTGACACTCGTGTGCAAGTTTGGTACTAATCCCTCTAGGATTTTCCAAGTGTATATAATAATGTATCTCTCCCGCCTGCGTTCCAGGGAGTACAGGTTTAGGAACTTCAAGCGTTCCCAGTAATTGAGGTGGTTTATTGCAGTTATGTGTGCCATGAAGGTTCTCTGTACATTTTCTAGGTCAGCAATTTCACCTGCTTTGAAAGGTGCAGTTAGTGTGCAGCAATATTCCAGCCTAGATAGAACAAGCGACCTGAAAAGTGTCAACATGGGCTTGACATCCCTGGTTTTAAAGGTTCTCATTATCCATCCTGTCATTTTTCTGGCAGATGCGATTGCTACAGTGTTATGGTCCTTGAAGGTGAGATCCTCTGTCATGATCACTCCCAGGTCTTTGACATTATTTTTTCGCTCTATTTTGTGGTTGGAATTTGTTTTATACTCCGATGAGATTTTAATTTCCTCACGTTTTCCATATCAGAGTAATTGAAATTTCTCATCATTGAACTTCATATTGTTTTCTGGAGTCCATTTAAAGATTTGGTTGATGTCTGCTTGGAGTCTTGCAGTGTCTTCAATGGTTGACACTGTCATGCAGATTCGGGTGTCATCTGCAAAGGAAGACACAGCACTGTGGCTGATATCCCTGTCTATGTCCAATATAAGGATGAGGAACAGGATGGGAGCGAGTACTGTGCCTTGTGGAACAGAGCTTTTCACTGTAGCCGCCTCAGACTTTACTCTGTTGACTACTACTCTTTGTGTTCTATTGTTAGGAAATTATAGATCCATCTACCAACTTTTCCTGTTATTCCTTTATCACGTATTTTGTGTGCTATCACACCATAGTCACACTTATCAAAGGCTTTTGCAAAGTCTGTGTATATAACATCTGCATTCTGTTTGTCCTCTAGAGCATCCAGGACCTTGCCATAGTGGTCCAGTAGTTGGGTGTTATTTACTAGTAACCAGCCTAACAATCATCAGTGTTATCTACTAGTAACCTGCCTAACAATCATCAGTGTTATCTGCTAGTAACCAGCCTAACAATCATCAGAGTTATCTATTAGTAACCAGCCTAACAATCATCAGTGTTATCTACTAGTAACCTGCCTAACAATCATCAGTGTTATCTGCTAGTAACCAGCCTAACAATCATCAGAGTTATCTACTAGTAACCAGCCTAACAATCATCAGTGTTATCTACTAGTAACCAGCCTAACAATCATCAGTTATCTACTAGTAACCAGCCTAACAATCATCAGTGTTATCTACTAGTAACCAGCCTATCAATCATCAGTGTTATCTACTAAAACCCAGCCTAACAATCATCAGTGTTATCTATTAGTAACCAGTCTAACAATCATCAGTGTTATCTACTAGTAACCAGCCTAACAATCATCAGTTATCTACTAGTAACCAGCCTAACAATCATCAGTGTTATCTACTAGTGACCAGCCTAACAATTATCAGTATTATCTACTAGTAACCTGCCTAACAATCATCAGTGTTATCTATTAGTAACCAGCCTAACAATCATCAGTGTTATCTACTAGTAACATGCCTAACAATCATCAGTGTTATCTGCTAGTAACCAGCCTAACAATCATCTTTCTAAATCTATTTCCTTTTAATATTTTACTAGATTTCTATTGTTAGTTACCAGAGATGTGAGTAAGGCTAATTCTCTGGTGAATTTTTTTCTCAATCTATGATCTACCCCAATACTTATTATACTCATTCCTCGTCCAGCAACCATACTGGGCGGTCGTTGGAGCTCTGCCTCCTGGTGGTGCCGAGACGAAACTTTATTTTCTTCAACATGGCGGCAGCTGCCAGACGTCGCGTCAACACTGTCTGTATTGAAATTGTAAAGGGCGTGTTGCACCCGTCCACAGCCGGTACAATCCTACCTATGGTGTTGAAGGATACATACAAGATTGACATAGGTGACCTATATGGTGTAGCCTTAAATGGTCTAACCAGGGTATTCGTGAAACTGTCGTCAACACAGCAGTATGAAAGGTTGGTAGACAAGTATCAAGATCAAGTATATGCAGTTAACTCAAGTATGGAGGTGCGGTTGAGAGATGTCTCCCGGTCCTATACGTGGATAAGGGTGAGAAACGTACCATTCGAGGCGGATCCAGTGGATCTAATGGAAGTCTTCAAGGAATATGGGATTGTACATGCTGCAAATGTGGGAAAGTGGCATGAGGGACCCTTTGAAGGACTCATGGAGGGTCTTATTCCTTGAAGATGTCCATCAGGCGACCTATACCATCATACGTAGTAATGCCTGAGTTCAGGACACAGGTGTACGTAACGTACGTGGGTCAACAGCGGACGTGCCGTACATTGGGGCATTTGAACATGTAGCAGCGAATTGTCCAAAGAGAGGGCAGCATCGATTTGAGGAGGGGCTCAATCGACCAAGCAGGACAGTAGGACAGGAAACGACTACGATGGGGCAGGAGCCAACTACCCGGTCATGGAGTGAGATAGTGGAGGGCAGCGCAGGGACATGTCAAACACTCCCAACGATAGCTACAGAGGAGCAAAGAGAAACAGCAGAAGAGGAGGAAGGTACAGGGGAAGCTAGCCCTAATATGTCTTTGGAAGGGGTATTGGAGAGCCTCATAGCCGAGACCTTGCCTGAGTTAAGTACGGCTGCAGGAGAAGTCTTGGGGGAAGACAATGAACTAGGGATTGAAATGGAAGAGGATGGAACGAGGGAACAAGGTTTAGTATGTGAGACGGTGTGTGTGGAAGTGCATGAGCAAGAAAGTGGTCAAGGTAGGGAAGTGTCGGGGGAATCCCGAAAGAGATCAGTAGCATCATCAGATGGAGAGGATGTATTAACACCTGCGCAGAGATCATGCAAAAGCCCTTGGTGGATGCGTCAAAGAGGGAAAGGGAGGGATAAAATTTAAGGAAGGTGCCAAGGGTGGGAAATGTGTTAGCAGAGCAGGAGGCACAGGGAAAACTGAAGTGACGCATGCATCAAGGTCGAAAGGTAAACCTTCATTGTTGTTTTCCAGTGTATAACTATTAATGTAAATGGTATGAGGGCAGAGGTTAAAAGAAAGTGGGTAGAGGTGACATTGAGACGTTATGGTGTGCAAGTGGGTTTTTGCAGGAACATAATTATAGGATAGGAAGAGACTTACGTTTGGAAGGATATGATGTATATGCTGGGTCTTCAGGGAGATTAAAGGGTGGAGTTGCGGTAGTGATAAAGGTGTCAAGCCCTTTTCATTTGATTGCATGGGAGGAGTGTGGGGGTCGTATAGTAAAGGTGGATGGGGAATGGGGTGGTGTCAGAGTATGCTTTGTAGGGTTTATATGCCGCGGAGTTTTCCAGGAAGGTCAAGGACAATTTGTGAATGAATATTTGGTATATGTCTTAGGAGGGTTGCCAGGAGTAGCGATCGTGGGAGGGGATTGAACTGCGTTATCAGAAATAGAGATGTAGAACCTAGGGGAGCGGGTTGTGTGTTAGGGGCCTTAAGAGATGTATTAAATAGTGTGGGATTGAAGGACGTGGTAGGTGGAGGAGAGAGTGGAGCACACATACCTTCGTAAGGGTTATGCAGCCAGATTGGATAGGATATATGGGTCAGATCAGGTAGTGGCTGAAGGTGTGCAAACGATAGATGTAGGGTTTTCAGATCATAGGGGTGTTCTAGTAGAAGTTAGTTGGGAAGGAGCAGTTAGGTGGTATAGGGGTTACTGGAAATTAAATGTGAAATTGTTGAGTGGGGAGGACAAACAGGCAAGTTTTGTACAATGGTGGAAAGGGTTGTGGAAGCAAGGTAAGAAGCAGATTGAGTCGGAGAGAGTATCATAGTGTGGTGGGAAAAGTGGCAAAAGTGGGTATAAAAGGTTTTTTACAAGACTGGGAGAGAGGAGGCGGGTTGGACATTTGGGTTACAAAAGTACATAGAGGGGCTCTTGGCCAGATGTCACGAGAGGAATGGACCTAATGCAGTGCAGGAGATAAGGGGATTGAAAGAAAGGCTGAGAGAGATACAGAATGAAAGATTTGATGTTTGTCGTTTGAGGGCGGATGGATGATGTCTTATGGGGAGACAGGCCTTCAAGTATGTTTTGAACAAATGTAGGAAAAGAAGGGATGGTATGACAGTAAATAGCATAGAAGTGGATGAGTCGTTGAGAATTATGTGCAGGGGCAAAGATTAAGGTCGACTGAGGCGATGGTGTATACGTGGATAAATGGTTTGAGAGGTATTGGGAGAAGTGATGGGGTAGGCAGAACAGAGAGAAGAACAATTTTGGAGGGAATAACTGCAAAGGTGGGAGAGAGGGAACGAGTAAGTATGGAAGGTCCAATTAGTGAGGAAGAGATATTGGAGGCGGTGGATGGGTTAAGTAAGGGAAAGTCTCCAGGGATAGACGGCATAGTTAATGACTTCTATAGGATATATTGGAATGTATTAAGGGAATGTTTGGTATGGCTCTTTAACACAATGAAGGAGGAGGGATGCTTAGGAACAGATCAATGCATGGGTGTAGTGGTGTTGGTTAAGAAAGGGGAACAGGAGTGACAATGAGCAATTACAGGCCTTTAGCAATGATGAATGCAGATTATAAGATTTTCGCGAAAGTATTGGGAAATAGGTTGAAAAAAGTGCTAGGAGGAGTGATTGAGGAAGGGCAGTGTGGGATACCGGGAAGAAGCATGATAAGTGGTCACGAAAGAATTAAAAAGTATATAAAGAATAGCATAGAGGGGGGAGTATTAGCATTAGATTGGAGACGGGCATATGACAGTGTGAGAGAGAGGTGCTGTATGAAATTATGCGACACCAGGGTTTGGGGAGGAAGTGGTAGGATGGGTTGAAACAGTGTATACGGGGCATGTATAAGGGTGCAGATGAATGGACGTGTGGGGAGAATGGTGAAAATGGAAAAGGATTAAGGCAGGGATGCCCTCTGTCGCAATGTCTATTTGCATGTTTGCAAGACCCATTCTATAGACTAGTAAAGGAGGGTATGGGGAGAGGGGAGGGAGGGAGGTGAGGAAGAGAGTGAGGAGCAGGGGATAGTGGGATACGTGGACGATACTACAGTGCTTGTAGGCAATGTAGAGGGACTGGTCAATGTAGGACGTGTAATAGAGGTTTTTGTAGAGCAACGGGAATGAGGGTAAATGGGGCCAAATCACGATTATTGGAGGTAGGTAGATGGGTGGGGGAAGGTTGGGCGAGAGGCATGGGTGGATAGTAGTGGAAAACATTAAGATATGTGGAATAATATATATGAGTAATGAAGTGGAAGGCGTGGTGTAAATTCAGGTAGGATAGTGAAAACGCAATGGATAGAATGAAGGGATGGAGACCAGGGATCTTACATTACAGCAGAGGGTGATAGCAGTAAATACATTGATATATAGTAAGATTTGGCATGTAGCAGTGATATACCCATTAATGCAAGAAGACATACACACGCTGGAGATTAAAGTGTTTCGAACATCTGGGCGTTTGGTAAACCATGGATTAGGAAAGAGATTGTTAGAAATAGGGTTGAGATGGGGGTTTGGGGCTAATAGCGATAGAGCGTAGAGTAATATGTATGTATGTTAAAAGATGTGTTATAAGGTGGGGTGGGGTAGAGGCAGGTCGGGGGGTAAAGTGTCAGAAGAATTAGGTAGGTGGTGGAGAGGCAAGAGTTTGGGGCAGTGTTGGGATCTCTTGAGAAATATAATGGTGATAAAAATGCTCATAAGTTAACTGCAAGTGATATGGAGAAACTTGGATGGGGTAAAAGTGTAGAAGAAGGCGTAGGGAATACCCTATGTATGATTGGGGCAATATATGGAAGGGATTCAAGAGTTTGTTATTGAGATCCAGAGACCGGGAACTTATGTATAGATTCTTACATGGAGCGGTGGCATCGAAAGCAGCTTTATTTAGGATGGGCATAGTTAAGGACGGAGTTGTGACAGGTGTGGGATGCAGGAGACAGGGTATCATGCAATTTATTTTGTGAGTATTTAGGTGGGTACGGGAATGGATGGGTAGGGTATTAAGAAAATTGGGAGGGGGCATAACAGTATTACGGCAATAAGTTTGGATATAAATGGTATGAGTCAACAGGTGCGAAGGGATTAATGCACTTAATGGTTGACTATGTGTGCGTGTCATGGAGGTTGAAAACCACGGGGTAAGGGAGCGTATCAGGGCGCTTTGCAGGAAGTATGATTGCAACAAGAAATAGGAATAGATGTGTGTATGGGGGAGATGGGAGGGGGCCTGAGCAATACAAAGAAATGAGTTTAAGGACTTATTGGAAGCATAGGAAATAATGAATGTAAAAGGGCTTGACAACAGGGGGGAATTAAGGAGAAAGTAGGAGGGAGGGGTAGCTGGGTGGTGGTACAAACGGAATGGTGGGGTAGTAGGGAAGGAAATAGGATTTTACTGGGGGTAGTGTAGGTATGTAAGTATGTACGGAATTAAGATAGTGAGGAAATAAGGGGGAGGGAAAGGATGACGGTTGACAAAAGATAATTTTAATGCAAAGGGGAGACGGATGATGACCAGAGGGGTAAGGATAGTGTATGTGATGTTGGTAAATTATAAAATAGACGGACAAAATAGACGGACAAAATAGACGACTTGAATTCATTAAAGTAAGGGGAAAATGAAGGTTTACTTTGCATAAAGCAGAATAGGTGTGGTGGAAATATTATATAACGTATGTGCTATGTCCAGATGTTGTTAAGTGAAAATAGTGTGGAAGGAAGCTGTAGTTAACGCATTGTTAAGTTTGCAAAAATCGGTTCAAACATGTTAATGTGAATAATGGTGTTTCAAGATATGAGTGGATGAATTACTGTTACAATGTACAGATATACAGAATAATAACTACGAAGCTTGCGGTCAAGGTACGGGTGGAAGTGTGTATGTAGGTATGAAAGATGATTGGTGTTACTTTCACAGATGATGTCAAGTCATATCATATAAGTATTACTTTATAATGAACAATGGATTAACATATATGTCGAGTGTCATAAAAAATTGTGGTTGAAATATATACAGTTTTATGTATAAATATAAAGCATACAAAATGTAGTGGAGAAAGTGCACAGCACTACCTTGTGGTATGTACATCAGGGAATGACTTTGGGAGGACGAGTGGTGGTAAATTATAAGGGTACTGCAGAAGTACATAAATGTATGTTATAAGGGAATATATTCATGTTGTTGAAGAATTGAAGATGAAAGGAAGAATTTTGGTGTATAAAATGTAGTCTTATTAGTTGGGGCAAAATCACATTTAAAAGTTGTTGTAAGTGATTAATGCATAGCATAATGCAGAGGAGGGAACAGAGTAAACTCAGAGAGGAGGTGTAGAGTAATAACACCTAGGGATGACATATTTACACCCTGGGTGTATATACTTTGTTGTGAAAATAATAATGTATATTAAAGGGTCAATAGCATAGGAGAGGAACAGAAGGAGATATTGTACAGTAAGAAAATATAAAGGCTTATGTGTTGTAGACGTAAGTCGTACAGTTCAATTTGTATGTAGTATTGATAATGTAGTCTGGGAATGTTGTTGTTTCCATAAATGTATCAATATCATGCCTTACAGACATTATATTTTTTTTTTTATGCTCTGTATATATATATTTGTGTTTTAAATAAAATATAAAAAAAAAAAATACTTATTATTTCTAACCTATAACTTTCATAACCTATCTTTTATGCTAATACTCTTTTATTAAATATCTACTACTTATGTTTAACTATGTTTATTTTCTGTAATTTGCCTGTCACATATAACTTGACTTAACCTAGCTTACCTATGTTTTTGCTACCTTGTACCACTATTTTATTTTCCTCTGTCTTAATTCATACTAAGATAAGATAAGATTTCTTCGGATTTTTAACCCCGGAGGGTTAGCCACCCAGGATAACCCAAGAAAGTCAGTGCGTCATCGAGGACTGTCTGTCTTATTTCCATTGGGGTCCTTAATCTTGTCCCCCAGGATGCGACCCACACCAGTCGACTAACAACCCAGGTACCTATTTGCTGCTAGGTGAACATGACAACAGGTGTAAGGAAACACGTTGATATGTTTCCACCAGCCGGGAATCGAACCGGGCCCTCCGTGTGTGAAGCGAGAGCTCAAGCCACCAGACCACCGGGCCACCACAGTAACTAGTAACCAGCCTAACAATCATCAGTTATCTACTAGTAACCAGCCTAACAATCACTAGTGTTATCTACTAGTAACCAGCCTAACAATCACCAGTGTTATCTACTAGTAACCAGCCTAACAATCATCAGTGTTATCTGCTAGTAACCAGCCTAACAATCATCAATGTTATCTACTAGCAACCAGCCTAACAATCATCAATTATCAATAAATCATCAACATAAATCTTCAAATAATAATATTTAGGTTAATTACACAATTATTATTTTAATTTTCTTGTGTAATTATTAAATAACTTTTAAAATGTAGGTTAATAAAGTTTAATGTTGAGGCAGCTGAGAAACTTACTTTCCTTCCTTCGCTCTCCTTTATCACATTACCTTAATAATAATAATAATAATAATAATAATAATAATAATAATAATAATAATAATACTTTATTGAGACATAGTACAATGATACATGGTAGACATAGTTATACATAGTTATTACATAGTTATTACATAGTTATTAATGAGATGTACATGCCAAAAGCCCCTAATATGCTGTGCATTGCGGGCATTCTTAGGACTACTTAATTCTAGACTACATGGTAAAAAGTTATGGTTGATAATTTATAAAATAAGTATAATTGCGTATCTAAGTTATAAAGTTTGAATATAAGTTGGACATATCAATTATTTGTAGCAATGCAACTAATTGAGTGAGATAACAATTTAAAACAATTAATTGCATTGCAGTTACAGTTTACGTGGTCATTAATATATATTAGTATTCCTCATTCTTCCTACTTACCTCATAAAGCAATCTTCTACTGATAGTTACTCCACAATTATAATAATTGACAAAAATGTTGAATAATTCTCCTGTGATATCGCCACTGTTGTTGTTGTTGAGGGTTTTGAGGCCACCACAGATTACACCGTATTGAACCAGCGAGTCACAGCCATCCAGCCAGCCACGTACGGGCTGAGTGTTTGAGGGGAGAGGATGTGTAAGTTTATTCAGGTATACACAAATACAGTTACATAAATTATCATACATAGCAGCATATGTGTAGAAAACCTAGGATAACCCAAAAATGTCAGACAGAGTGACTTATTTAAATTGGGGTCCATTTAATACCTTAATATTATACACTGTAGTAGATACTAGTTATTGTACTATAATTAAAAGGAATAAGGTAAAAAAAAGTTATTTACATGTACATGTATGTTAGCTAAAAAAATAAAAATCATTCCTCCCTTTCTGTCGCTACATTCATTAGGTACCTTTTGGCTCTCTTCTTGAACTGGCTCATGCTATGACTGGCTTTGACATGTGCAGGCAGTCTGTTCCATTCCTTTGTTGCTGTACAATAAAAGGTGTTTGAAGCCTGGCCACTGACTGTGGGTACTACAAAGTTGTGTGTTGAGTCTGGTCCTAGGCTAGGCCCTCTATCTCAGGACTGCTTATTTCACCCGACTGATAACTCATCATGCAACCCATATAGTTGAATAGCAGCTGCGTTGTTGTTGGAACTCTTATGTGTGAGCTGTGATTAGTGATCTACGTAGTGAAATGCAAAGTGTTGGTTTGAAGTTTTTTTTTTTTTTTTTTTTTATATTTTATTGAAATCTGCGTATACAAACATCATGACATAGATATTACCTTTTACATAAGAATTTCCCAAAACCAAAACAACTACAAGCCAACTTCCCCACACCAAATGCTTAGTACCAAATATAATATTACATCACACTCCATGGTTCCTTCCTTTTCGCTATAACAGACGAAATATATACCAACCAATCAATAAGTTCTACGTGAACGCTTCAAGGCACACCAGAAACAACTACAATCTCATCCTTGTACAGCACCCTCCTCCAAGATCGTTCACGCATTGTTATGCCATAAGACAAAACATAAAACCACAAAACAATGACCACACAAGGAATGAATACATATTACATACATATTACCCATGACACAATCGTATATAAAAAACATATATACCTTCCCAACCATGGGTTACATTAAACACATATATACCTGACAACTACATATCCATCCTATTCCCAAAAATTCTTACAACCACCAAGCCCCATATACTTAAGGCCACCTTTAGTATACTTCTGATCTATACACAATAACATGATATAACAAAATATAGACAAGAAGAGATATACACTTCTTATAAAGAACTACCCATATACCCCACATGCATACCCCCCTTGGACACAATCCTCAAACAAGAAAACATAACATGAACCACGCACACACAAAATGTTACATATTTCTTATATAATGATCTCTGCCTTTTCAACACAAAACACAGAAAACACAAACATAACAAAAATAACTTACTCCAATAATGACCTTACACAGAAGGCCCAAAATATATGAACATCAATGATTATACAATCCTTGTATGCATCTTATCCAAAATCAGAACCAACCTTCGGCATAGAAGGTTCTCATACTCAGAGATGTACTGAAGCACAAACTACCCCAGCCTCTTCCCCACTGATCTACACCCTCCCCACCTAACGGCCTTCCACCTAAGAACCCACCTAACCCCCTTACCTATCATCTACACATTCCCCACTACTTTACCCATCCCCGTTCACCACCCTAACCCATCCCCCTCCTTCCCCCACTAACCTCCCTCCCCACGCCCCTTAACCCATGCACTGTCATTCTCGATAAGGCTGCGAAAGCCCATCCCACGCCCTACCATATAATTCCCTGTTCCTACACTTAGTCCTATAAAAGCCGTCCCAATGCCCCAATACTGCCCTCCCTCCTCTTCCCTACAACTCCATGAAATATAAACATAATCCAATACCAAATAAGACAACCCCCTGCGTATGCTGTCCGAAACTGCCCCAGGTCCAAACTCAGCGCCCTCAGAACCGAAACCTCCTTTCCCCACCTGTCGTAACACCCCAAACCATTCTCTCACCTCCTGCAATCCATCACAAAATAAACGAATGATATGCCGTTTCAGCTCACCACACCTACCAAACCCCATCGGCTACCAACCCCATGACGTATAATTGAGCTCTAGAAGCCAAAACCCCCTGCAAAACCTATATCCTACCTCTCGCACCCTAGGATGTAACTTTAGCTTTCGAAACCACCTCCATATTCCTTGCCAATCATACAGGATAACCCTCTCCCTGCACCTCCCTCCCTCCAAGCCCAACCCTATCCAACCTACTAACCCTACTCGTCCCGGCTCTTTCATCACCATTAACCTCGTAAAATTGCTCTCACATACCAATATATCCTTCCTTCCCCACCACCTGCGCACCTCCTTCATTACTAACCCCACTCTTCTTCCCCCTCCCTCCTCGCATCAGAAATTCATGCCTCACAAACACACTTCGTAATCTACACCTCAACGGTATCAACCCTATCCCACCCACCTCGTCTTAGTTTCACTACCTCCCTACTTAGCCAGTGTCTCCCATGCCCCCATACGAACCTTAAAACATTACTCAACAAACGTTGCACATCCACCTCCAAGAGAGGATATACCACCGCCCTAAACCATAATTTGCTATACACCAACACATTTATAACAATAACTCTTTGCAGTAATGTCACCTCTCCCACTCCCCAGCCCCTCATCCTTCCAATGCCGCATCCACCACCGTCCTTGAATTCACCTCCCGCGCCACTACCTCATCTGCACTAAAAACTATACCGCATATCTTAATCATTTCTACACAATTCCAACCCTCCAACCAACGTTCCCAGACCAACTTCCTACCTCCAATAAATTAGACTTCCCCTATTAACCCTCATCCCTGTTCCCTCCCAAACGTTCTATCAAATCATTCAACTTACTCCAATTGCCACTCCTTCCTAACCAACACCGTGGTGTCATCAACATAACCAACCATGCCACCCACCACCTCCCTCTCTCAGACCCTCCCCTCAACCCGCCTCTACCAATCTGTAAAGGGTCCTGCAAAAAGTGCGAAAAGGATCTGCGACAGAGGACAACCCTGTCGCAGACCCCTCTGCATTTCCACTGCCCTTCCCACCTTCCCATTAATCTGCACTCGAAATAACGCACCTGCATCAATGTTTCGAGCCACACCTTACACCCCTTCCCCAAAACCCTGCCTCTCCAATATTGCTAATAACATTTCTCGATCAACCCTGTCATATGCTCTCTGCCAATCCAATCCTAACACCCCCTCCTCACTTTCTTCAATAAACTGCTTAATTCGCCGATGCCCTGTCGAATACTCCTTCCAGGGCACCCCAAATTGACCCTCATGCAAACTCCACCTAAACCCCTCTTGATCCTATTTCCAAAATCTTTGCAAAAATTTTGTAATCGCGTCAACAAAGCCAGACCCTATAATCACTTAAGCCCTCAGGAGAATCTCCCTTCGCCACTAATACTACTACCCCAGTCCTCATTGATTCCCCATGAAACCATCCTCCCTCAACCCATTAAACAACCTCACGAGAACCCCTTTTAAAACCTCCCAATGAGTTACGTACAAATCCCCGGCAACCCATCGATCCCAGGTGACTTCCCCAACCTCAAACCCTGCACGGCTTCCCAAACCTCCTCCTCCAAAATCTCTGCCCCATCTCTTCCCTCCTCCACACTCAAGAATCTCCCTATGCCCTGCAATAACCCTTGTCTTTCCACCTGATTAACATTCCCCTTCCTGTATTGAACACGAAACCATCCTTCGCGTACCCCCCATGCCCTCCGTGTTCTTAAAACCCTCCTCCTGGTACCCATCCACCCCCTCCACTTTCAAAGAGAAATTAACATCCCTCCTACGTTTCTCAAAATTCCTTAAAACCACCTTTGAAGCCTTATTTCCCATAAAACCTCCTCCATACCACTCCTAACCCGTAAGGCATGAAACCGTTCCTCTTGTAAATCCGTAACATACCCCTCAATTCCACTACCTCTGCCGTTCTCCTCCCCCAATCCCCGCCTGACAATCACGTAACAACCCCTCAAATATTTCTGATACCCAAACCTACTCCTGCTATCTTCCCTACCGACCCACCCATAAAACTTCCTAATTTCCTCTTTCCCCCTCTCCATCCACCATCTGACAATCCCATTTGACACCCCACCCCTCCCTTCCACACCTCCCCACCACTCTTCGAACATCTCAGCCCCCTTCCCTCTTCAATAATCTCGTATTCAATTTCCAATAACTCTTATACACACTCACTGCCCCGTCCCACCCCCTTCAAACAACACTCCCCATGATCCGAAAACCCACATCGACACATTCCACCCTCCGAACATCCACCGCCCTTGTCACATATATTCTGTCCAGTCGTGCTGCATAATCCTTCCTCACAAAGGTATATTCCACCATTTCTCCCCGTCCCCGACCACGTCTACCACTCCCACTGCCCCAACACACCCCTCAATGACCCCAACACACACCCCCACCCCGTGGCTCGCGTCTCTAATCCGAATCACACAATTCCAATCTCCAGCAATTATAGACACTTGAGGCAAACCTCGGACAGCATACGCCAACTCATTGTTTACAAAATCATCCTTTAGTCTCCTATTGCTTATAGCTGGCATATATACTCCCAGGAAACTCACCTGTACTCCACCCCAATCCCGTTTACTCTAACTATTCTACCACCCACATCCTCCCAAGACTCTAAAGTGAATGGACATAACTCACTGACTCCTACCAACACCCCCTTTAAATGCCCGTGCATCACACGCAAAATCCTATACCCCTTTATTACTAGCTCATTCCCCTTCCTATAATTATGCTCTTGACAAAAAACATCAACCACCTCATAAGTTACCTCCACCCATTTACGTTTCACCTCTTTCCCTGGGGGCCATTCACATTAAATGTTACACACCTGAAGCGTAAGACTGGGGTTTGCCCTTTGGCTTCAGTACTCTCTTTTCCATTATCATATGTCCTTCCCCATCCTTCCCCCTCCTACCCCTCCCGTCCTCCTTTATTTCCCCCTAGCCCCCCCAGTACCCTTTGACCTACCTCCTTTCCCTGCCCACATCTGCCCACACTTTTTCCCAGGCCTTTGTGCAGCTGTCAACAAGTCATCCTCAGACTCCTCCGGACCTTTTCCTGGACTCCCCTTTCTCCTCAACTAACTCCATTTCCTCTTCCCTATGAACCTCGCTACTCCCAGATACCTGAACGTTATTCACTTCCCTACACATATCATTCTCAACAACAGCCTCATTTTGATCATTCTTGAAATCACCTCGCTCCAAAACAGAAACTTCTTCCATCGACAAATTATCTCCCTGTATGAACTCTCGTAGAGTCCTTCAAAATCTCTGCCTCCTCCCATGCATCCCCTGATGATCAGCAACGGGACGTACTATGTTCCTCTAATGCCACAGACTGACACATTACCCTCGCCTCCCATCTGCCCTTCCACCTGCTCCACCTCCTCGCTCCACGACACGGCACCATGCCCTCCCTGCCCGTCGTCCACACGTTGGTCTTCTGTCAGAATTGTTGAAACCTCCTTGGGTCTCACGTCCTCGTCCACACCTCGCCTCACTTCCGTCTTCCTTCGATTACAGTCCGCCGCCAGGTGTCCCTGCTGTCCGCATAACCGACAGGTTCGAACCTGCCCAACATATGTAACATACACCTGCGTGCGAAAACCAGTCATTATTACATAAGAAGGGATCTCCTGACGTAACGTCATCTTGACGGAATACGTCCTCTCAACATCCCAGCATGGGCCCCTTCGCCCACCTGCCAACAGTTACTGCATGAACAATGCCATATTTCTGCATGGCTTCAGTAATGTCACATTCTCCCGCCTCAAAGGCACATTCTTCAGCTTCACCCACTTGTAGGTGGCTGACACATCATGGACACATACCTCAAGGCCTGATAACACCCAACCTCTTGTCCTGAAAACGTATCCACGATCCTATGATACGCCTTCGCCAGACAGCAAACTTCACAAACAGCCTCCTCGCTCCATTGAGGGATATCCTGTATAATTCGGAATGGTCCACTCCCAGCACATCACGCAGAATCGCAGGTAGAACAATATCCGCGTTGGACGGGTACACTGCCCCCTGTAGAATCTCAATTCCAACAGTATTAACCCTCCTCCTGTAGCCCTCCGCCATGACAGTGAAAATAAAATTTCACGATGCGGCCACCAGAGGTCACGACGAGCACCCGCACACAACCAGGGCTGGGCGTTGAATGCCGTTTGAAGTGGCTCAAGAAGGCCTACCTTCACTACACCTCGCCTGCCTCCTCCCCTCCTTCCTCGATTTGGAACTCAGCCATTCGCCTCTATTTACTTATGGTCTAGAGGCAGATCTTGCCTGCCCACATAAGTGCCTGGGTGCTCCTGTCAGTCCTCCTGCTGGGACTCCACGATTTCTGCCAGGACAAACTGTGGAAAATATTGGGTATTTTCCGAAAGTTATATTCGATAAACTTTCCAATACGAATATATATCATTAATGTGTTGCTGTTGGCTTAACATTAACTGAAAAGAACCAACGAATTAACACGCATGCGCCAGATGCCTCGTCAAGTGGGCAGAGGCAGGGGTGGAGGCCGTAGGCTGGGCAGTCGCGTGGGTATAGCCATAAAGGCTGGAATTCTGGCTCAGTATGGAGCCAGTTATTTGGCGAATTCGCAGGCCAAATATGGTTGTTGGCTTCCCTTTGTAATAGGAAGTGTCGTAATCGTCTTCAAGTGTATACTGAGGAACATTAAGTCCAGGAACCACTGTAATCGGGTGGTAAATTGAGAAATAGCGAGTGACGCCGGTAGGCCTAGCCATGGTAACCATGGCTCAGGTGACGTGATTATTCGACTTGGTACAGTCGAAACCCTGATTCTGGGTGACTTTCCTAAAGGAAGTGATGTGAAATTATTATCGGCGAACTTGGCTGGACGTTAAAGTCCAGTGAATCAAGTTTATAAGTAATTGGAGGGGAAAGAAATACATCGTGTGCCGACGGTTGAGGGACGCCAGCCGGGGCCGCCATGTTGGATACATTGGAATGGTAACGGGTTATCACCTTCATCTCGACCCATCAACGTCGAAATTGAGTTAGTTAGTTCAGACTCTCAGGTAGGGACCCACTAGGGGCGAGGGGGAAGTGGGGACAGAAGAAGAATAGCCGGTGAGAGGAAGAGCTGAAGTAGAAGAGAAAGAGTCAGGACTAAACCCAACAGTCTAACTACTTAGTGAGATGTCGAAATTGAAGGAAGTGAACAAAATACGCTATACAACCTACTGAAGACTTGTGTTACCGCCATCTACCTCGCTGCCAGGCAAAAGAAAAATATCAACATCTGCACACTAACCAGTATCTACATTTCATCTGACACAACTGTAAATGGCCAGTGAAAAGGGCAGCAAGAGAAGGTCCAGTAACCAACCAGGGACTCCCAGCAACACAGGTGAGAGAATCAAACATCGAATTAAAACTAAAGGAATCTTACAGGAATCAAGAAACGCGGGTAGAACTAAAAGCCATAAACGAAATTGAAAGAACCCCAAAGTATTTCTTATGCAAAGTCAAAATCGAGAACCAACCAGTATTGGGCCCCTACTTAAACGGGATGGGTCCTACACAGATGACAGCAAGGAAATGAGTGAGTTACTTAAGTCCCAGTATGACTCAGTTTTTAGCGAGCCGCTAACCAGACTGAAAATCGAAGACCTAAATTATTTTTTTATTAGAGTGCCACAGACCTTGACTGACGCATGCCTATCTGACATCACCCTGACGCCAAATGACTTCGAAAAGGCAGTAAATGACATGCCCATATCACGACTTAATGACCCCCTAGTTTATACACATTCACCGTCTCAATACTGGTGTGGAAAATATTGGTATTTTCCGAAAGTTGTAATTGATAAACTTTCCAATATGAACAGATATCCTTAATGTACCGCTGGTAGCTTAAACATTCATGGGGGTATGTAATAGAGAACCATCATACCAGCGGGCGGAAGCAGGGCAGAGGCGGGAGAGAGGGAAGTGGTGAGTGAAACGCAGCCTACACCCCGGATTTGAGGTGATGGGATGGCCTGCCGGGTGGGAAATTTCCCGGGCCCCCAAACCGGATTTAATTACCTCCTTTCGTAATGTGGAGGGTATCCAGTGACGCAGTGTATATAAAGTGGGACAATCGGTCAGGAGGTCCAGTAATAGGGCAGTAATTGTGGAAATAACGAATGGCGCCGGCATGGTATGTCGCATAGGCCTATTTGAACTCAGTGAAGCGACCACACGACAGGATAAAGTCG
>WNWK01027778.1:10000-25986 GCA_009830355.1 Cherax destructor | reverse complement strand
AAAGTGCTTTAATGCAAAGTTTGAAGAAAACTGAGCTGCTGGTCCCTGGAGCTGGATGAGAGAGTGGTGTTAGAGGCAAAGAACCTAGTTACAAACTAAACTACTCCAGAAACTTTCCAAGCTTGAGGGCGAGCAGGAGCATTATCCATAAGTAAAAGTGTCCTGAGTGGCAGTTGTTTTTTTTTAGTGGAGGAACTTTCTGACAGTGGGAGCAAAGACCTCTGAACCCACTCAATAAAAAAATTGTCTTGTTACCCAAGCTGTGTTGGCCTCTACATTACAGCTAATTTGTTTTTCATAACATTGGTCTTCTTAAAAACTCGTGATTTTCAGAATGATAAACAAATAAGGGCTTCAGTTTCAAGTCACCACTTGCATTACCACACACAGTAACAGTGAGCCTCTCATTGGCTTGTGTCCTAGCATTGACTTTTCCTCTTTCAGTTATGTAGGTCCTCTTGGGCAGTTCTCCAGAAGAGGCCTGGCTCACTATTAAACACTTCTCGAGGGACAAACCCTTCAGCCTCTACTTACTCGGAATTCAGTAACAATATTGAGCACATTATCCCTTCCCTCCTCTTCCTCTGATGACAGCTCCTCTGCTGCGATCTGTTGCTGCTCCTTCTGGAGGTCTAAAGTTCTTCTGTGGTTAGTTCAGGTCTATGCTTCTCCACCAACTCCACATCATCTTCAGTCACGTCTGGGCCCAAGATCTTTCCCCAGGGACACAATATCCTCTACCAACTCAGGCCCATTTTCAAAGCCTTCAAAATCCCTGGCTGCCACAAAGTCAGGCCACAATTTCTTCCATGCTGACTGCATGGTCCTGGAAGACACATCCCCCAGGCTTTGTCTATAAGCCTCAAGCAGCTGAGGATATTGAAATGGTCCTTCCAGAACTCCCTGAGTATTAAATTTGTTTCTGAAGTGATTTCAAACGCCTTTCAAAAAGTGCTTTAATGCAAAGTTTCTTGAAGTTAGAAATGAGCTGCTGGTCCCTGAGCTGGATGAGAGGAGTGGTGTTAGGAGGCAAGAACTTCACAGTTACAAAACTAAACTACTCCAGAAACTTTCCAAGCTTGGAGGGCGAGCAGGAGCATTATCCATAAGTAAAAGTGTCCTGAGTGGCAGTTGTTTTTTAGTGAGGAACTTTCTGACAGTGGGAGCAAAGACCTCATGAACCCACTCAATAAAAAATTGTCTTGTTACCCAAGCTTTCGTGTTGGCCTCTACATTACAGCTAATTTGTTTTTCATAACATTGGTCTTCTTAAAAACTCGTGGATTTTCAGAATGATAAACAAATAAGGGCTTCAGTTTCAAGTCACCACTTGCATTACCACACAGTAACAGTGAGCCTCTCATTGGCTTGTGTCCTGGCATTGACTTTTCCTCTTCAGTTATGTAGGTCCTCTTGGGCATTGCCCTCCAGAAGAGGCCTGGCTCCTCACTATTAAACACTTCTCGAGGGACAAACCCTTCAGCCTCTACTTACTCTTGGAATTCAGTAACAACAATAATAATGATATATCTTTATTTACTACCAGTACATGTACAAGGTATACAGACCATAGCTGACATCAATGACATACTACTATATAGAAAGTCACTTGTTATGCTGAGCATTTCCCACAAATTAGGTCAGTTTTGTCCCAGGATGCTAGCTGGAGTATACCTGGAGAGAGTTCCAGGGGTCAACGCCTCTGCGGCCCGGTCTGTGACCAGGCATCATGTTGGATCAGAGCCTGATCAACCAGGCTGTTACTGCTGGCCGCACGCAGTCCAACGTACGAACCACAGCCTGGCTGGTCAGGTACCGACTTTAGGTGCCTGTCCAGTGCCTGCTTGAAGACAGCCAGGGGTTTGTTGGTAATCTTCCTGATGTATGCTGGGAGGCAGTTGAACAGTCTTGGGCCCCTGACACTTATTGTGTTGTCTGTCAACGTGCTAGTGGCACCCCTGCTTTTCATTGGGGATATGTTACATCGCCTGCCGAGTCTTTTGCTTTCGTAGGGAGTGACTCTCGTGTGCAAGTTTGGTACTAATCTCTCGAGAATTTTCCACGTGTATATAATAATGTATCTCTCCCGCCTGCGTTCTAGGGAGTACAGGTTTAGGAACTTCAAGCGTTCCCAGTAATTGAGGTGGTTTATCGCAGTTATGTGTGCCGTGAAGGTTCTCTGCACATTTTCAAGGTCAGCAATTTCACCTCGAAAGGTGCAGTTAGTGTGCAGGAATATTCCAGCCTAGATAGAACAAGCGACCTGAAAAGTGTCAACATGGGCTTGGCATCCCTGGTTTTGAAGGTTCTCTTTATCCATCCTGTCATTTTTTAGCAGATGCGATTGCTACGGAGTTATGGTCCTTGAAGGTGAGATCCTCTGACATGATCACTCCCAGGTCTTTGACATTAGTTTCTCGCTCTATTGTGTGGTTGGATGAAATTTTATTTTCCTCACGTTTTCCATATCTGAGTAATTGAAATTTCTCATCATTGAACTTCATATTGTTTTCTGCAGCTCATTTAAAGATTTGGTTGATGTCTGCTTGGAGTCTTGCAGTGTCTTCAACGGTGGACACTGTCATACAGATTCGGGTGTCATCTGCAAAGGAAGACACAGCACTGTGGCTTATATCCCTGTCAATGTCTGATATGAGGATGAGGAATAGGATGGGAGCAAGTACTGTGCCTTGTGGAACAGAGCTTTTCACAGTAGCTGCCTCAGACTTTACTCTGTTGACTACTACTCTTTGTGTTCTACGTGTTAGGAAATTATAGATCCATCTACCAACTTTTCCTGTTATTCCTTTATCACGCATTTTGTGTGCTATTACACCATGGTCACACTTGATGGTGAACATAAGATAACCGGTGTAAGGAAAAACGGCCAATGTTTCTACCCTCGCCGGGAATTGAACCCGGACACTCGCCATGTGAAGAAAGAGCTTTAACCATCAGGCCACAGTCCACTTTGTCAACACTGGCAGCCTCCCTAGGCCTAGCCACACTATGAATGCCACTTCTTGTCTTAAAATTATCACCCCCTCCCCTGTTAGTCTTGAAGGACTGAGTTACAGCACTTGTTTTGTTTTCAGGTCATCGTGCAAGTGCCTGGGTTTTTCACAAATAATGGCCTCTGAAACACTATCACCCTGTAACTGTTTTCGTTTATCTAAATTAACAAGATTTTTTGAACCTCCTCAATAATTTGTGGCCTTTGGCTTGATATCACTTTCGTGTTTTTTGCAAAGTCAGCCTCTTTAATTTTGTCCTTCTGCCCATCATCGTGATAATGGTGGACTCTTGAGTGACCATAAAGTATTGCTATGTTAACCACACGGAGCCTATCTTCTTCATACTTTCTTATGACTTATTTTTTAGACTCAACAGTGGTTTAACTTTTCTTTTTGCCTTTATCTCTTTAGTCTTCTTTGGACCCATGATGGATTATCTTACAATAAAAAATACTGCACAAAAACTGCAAAATAACAATAAAAGTTGACAAGATGCACAACAGAAGCTGGAGAGATGTGTACAGCATCCAGCGAGCATCTGTGAGCATCACCACAGTCGTTCATCTTGTCAGTACACAACCAAGAGAACGTACGAAAACCAGGACACTCGAATTCCTCATTTGAAAACTGATTTGTTCAAGTAATGCGGTCGACAACCGAGGTTCCACTGTAAATATATATATATATATATATATATATATATATATATATATATATATATATATACACTAGAAGGTTCGTTATTGAGGATTGTGAAGTTAGTTGTGATATTAGCCAATCTTTCATTTGTTGCACATGTTATGTGACTGATGTGCACCTCTGGTGATATGTTGGGTTTGTTGCTGACTCCAAGTTCTTTCAGTTTTACTGATATTTGTAGCGTCTTTTCTCCAGCTATACTCAGTCTCTGGTGTTCTCTACCCGTGCCAGTGTTGATAACCTTGCACTTGCCTGGGTTGGTCTCCAGCAACCACTTACCTGACCACTTTTACGGGTTGTCCAGTGCTTCCTGTACCTAGTCTCTCTCCTCGCTCCTTCCTAGTCTCCTAATGACTTGGTCATCAGCGACCAGTGAAGAGGCGGGGGCCAGGAGCTATGACTCGACCCCTGCAACCACATTGAGGATAGTAATGGTCCTAGTAATGCTACCTGGGTACTCCACCATGTTCTGATCTGTGTGGTCTTACCTCTGTGTTGCACACTATGACAGGTGAACTCTGGTCAAGGTCGAGGGACTGACCACCTTAAGTACTTCAAGGTTGAGGGACTGACCACCCTCAAGAAAGTACTTCTTCAAGATTAAGGGACTGACCCCCTTAAGTACTTCAAGGTTGAGGGACTGACCACCCTCAAGAAAGTACTTCTTCAAGATTGAGGGACTGACCCCCTCAAGAAAGTACTTCTTCAAGATTAAGGGACTGACCCCCTTAAGAAAGTACTTCAAGGTTGAGGGACTGACCACCCTCAAGAAACTACTTCAAGGTTGAGGGACTGACCCCTTCAAGAAAGTACTTCAAGATTGAGGGACTGACCCCCTTAAGAAAGTACTTCAAGGTTGAGGGACTGACCACCCTCAAGAAAGTACTTCAAGGTTGAGGGACAGACCCCCTCAAGAAAGTACTTCAAGATTGAGGGACTGACCCCCTCAAGAAAGTACTTCAAGATTGAGGGACTGACCACCTCAAGAAAGTACTTCAAGGTTGAGGGACTCACCACCCTCAAGAAAGTACTTCAAGGTTGAGGGACTGACCCCCTCAAGAAAGTACTTCAAGGTTGAGGGACTTACCCCCTCAAGAAAGTACTTCAAGGTTGAGGGACTCACCACCTCAAGAAAGTACTTCTTCAAGACTGAGGGACTGACACCCTCAAGAAAGTACTTCTTCAAGGCTGAGGGACTGACCCCTCATCTTTACCTCGACACTGCTACTGATCTCTCCATATTTTTAATCCTCTGTACTTGACTGAAGAATGTAGATGAATGGTTCAGAGAACCGACAAGTTGATAAATCGTACAAGAATGGTATACAATACCGACAGAATGAAAATTAAGACTACCCATCACTTGGGTATGACCTACTGCCACTGGGGAATCCCACCTACCAGTGACTATGCCCTCGTCTACTACCCGTCCCTATCCACCTGACGCCTATTTAAGGTCAAGCCTCCTAACCTGGTCTTTCAGAATCTCTACACCAGCGGTGCTGAACACACCAACAAGGCCCAGGCACTGATTACCTCATCTTTTGTTTATAGTTCAACTGCAAATTATGTCCTGGAATTTGTATTGACAAAGCCACTGGATGGCGAAACGTCTACTGTAAAGATACCCAGATGTTGCACATGTGACTTAATTTCAAGTTGATAAATTAGACACATGTGCAATACTTGGGTATTTTTATCAAGGAAACGTTTCGCCCCACAGTGGCTTCATCAGTCCAACACCAAGAATATTAGTGAAAATAAGGAGGAGACTGAGGTAATCAGTCCCCTCAGCCTGGACTGATCACATCGATTCCAGGCTGAGGGACTGATTACCTCAGTCTCCTGACCTTCACTATTCTTCTCTGTATAGGACTGATGAAGCCACTGTGTGGCAAAACGTTGCAACAAGACACACAAATGGTACACATGTGTCTTAAAAACATTTTCACAATTATTAACCATATGTGGTTGCAGGTGTCGAGTCATAGCTCTTGGCCCTACTCCTTAACACCTGGCAGATGTCAGTGTTCCATCCCGCCTCTAACCCCTACACTCATCTCTGTCTTGAGTTATAACTGTGCCCTTGTGTACCTGTTTACCACCTCTGTGTGTGTGTGTGTGTGTACTCACCTGTGTGAAGTTACAGGGGTCGATTCACAGCTCCTCCTGGCCCACCCTGTTAGTTACCATTTTGTCCTAGGCACATGTCGATTAGACACTAGGCCTGTTGTATGTATGTGTGTGTGTGTGTGTGTGTGTGTGTACGAAACTCTACGAAATGTTTCGGCCCCGCCGGGAATTGAACCCGGGCCCTCCGTGCGTGAAGCAAGAGCGCTAGCCACCATGCCATCGGGGCGTGTGTGTGTCTATGTGTGAGTATTCACGTTTATGTGGTTACTGGAGTCGATTCACAGCTCCTGGACCTGCCTGGAGCAACACAGACAGATACACACAATAAAGAGCAGGAGGAGACGCTTAGGATGGCACTGCAACCACATTGAGGCAGATACAGTTAGGAAAGAATCGACCCCACACACACTACACAGCTTCAGGAATAGGTATAACATGTTCAGAGGCCAGGAACTAGTGAAGCCAGGACAAGGAGCTAGGACTGATCTCTCCCTCTGAATGAATACTTGTGATCATAACTGTATCATTAGATCCGGCCCTTTACTGCCACGAGGATCAGTCTGTGTATGCTGTGTTGTGGAGGGATGGTATGTGTGTGGAATGATGTTGTTGTAGGGATGGTATGCTGTGTTGTGGAGGGATGGTATGCTGTGTTGTGAGAGGGATGGATGCTGTGTTGTGAGAGGATGGTAATGTGTTGTAGATGATGTGTGTTAGGATGGTATGCTGTGTTGTGGAGGATGATGTTTGTGAATGGTATGCTGTTGTGGAGGATGGTATGTGTGTTTGGAGGATGACTGTGTTGAGGATGGTATGCTGTGTTTGAGTGTATCTGTGTTTGGAGGATGGTATGCTGTGTTGTGGAGGATGAGCTGTTTAATGACTGTGTTGTGGAGAGAGTGGTAGATGGTATGCTGTTATATTGTGGAGGATGGTATGCTGTGTTGTGGAGATGGTATGCTGTGTTTGGAGGATGGATGCTGTGTTGTGGAGGATGGTATGCTGTGTTTGAGATGAGCTGTTTGTGATGGTATGCTGTGTTGTGGAATGGATGTGTTGATGGATCTGTGTGAATGTATGCTGTGTGAGAGATGGTATGCTGTGTTGTGGAGGATGGTATGCTGTGTTGTGAAGCAGGTTGAGGATGTGTGGATGAGCTGTGTTTGGAGGGATGGTATGCTGTGTTGTGGAGGATGGTAGCTGTTTGATGGATGATGCTGTGTTGTGGAGGATGGTATGCTGTGTTGTGGAGGGATGGTATGCTGTGTTGTGGAGGGATGGTATGCTGTGTTGTGGATGGTATGCTGTGTTGTGGGATGGTATGCTGTGTTGTGAGGATGGTATGCTGTGTTGTGGAGGGATGGTATGCTGTGTTGTGAGGATGGTATGCTGTGTTGTGGAGGATGGTATGCTGTGTTGTGGAGGATGGTATGCTGTGTTGTGAGGATGGTATGCTGTTGTGATGGATGGATGCTGTTGTATGAGTGATGGGATGACTGTGTTTGGAGATGGATGCTGTGTATGGATGGATGATGCTGTGTTGTGGAGATGGATGCTGTGTTTGAGGATTGGATGCTGTGTTGTGGAATGGATGCTGTGTTGTGGGATGGTATGCTGTGTTGTGGTGGATGGTGATGGGCTGTGTTTGGAGGATGGATGCTGTGTTGTGGGATAGGATGGATGCTGTGTTATGGGATAGGATGGGATGCTGTGTTATGGGATAGGATGGGATGCTGTGTTATGGGATGGAATGCTGTGTTATGGGATGGGATGCTGTATTGGATAGGATGCTGTTATTGGATGGATGTGTTAGGATGGATGCTGTTTTGGATGGATGCTGTTTGAGATGGATGCTGTGTTTGGAGTGGATGCTTGTTGTGATGGATGCTGTGTTATGGATGGATGCTGTGTTTGAGGATGGATGCTGTGTTGATTGGATGGATGCTGTGTTATTGGATGGGATGCTGTGTTATGTGAGATGGATGCTGTGTTATTAGGATGGATGCTGTGTTATGGATGGATACTGTGTTATGGATGTGGATGCTGTGTTATGTGGATGGGATGCTGTGTTATGGGATGGGATGCTGTGTTATTGGTGAGGATGCTGTGTTATTTGATGGGATGCTGTGTTATTGGATGGGATGCTGTGTTATTGAAGGATGCTGTGTTATTAGATGGATGCTGTGTTATTGGATGGGATGCTATGTTATTGGATGGGATGTTGTGTTATTGGATGGGATGCTGTGTATGGATGAGGATGCTGTGTTATGGATGAATGCTGTGTTATTGGATGGATGCTGTTATTGTATGGATGCTTGTTATTGGATGGATGCTGTGTTATTGATGGGATGCTGTGTTATATGGATGTTAATGATGGATGCTGTGTTATTGGATGGATGCTTGTTATGATGGGATGATGTGTTATTGGATGGGATGCTGTTATGGAATGGGATGCTGTGTTATTGGATTGGATGCTGTGTTATTGGATGGGATGCTGTGTTATTGAATGGGATGCTGTGTTATTGATGGGATGCTGTGTTATTGGATGCGATGCTGTGTTATTGAATGGGATGCTGTGTTATTGGATGGGATGCTGTGTTATGGGATGGGATGCTGTGTTATTGGTGAGGATGCTGTGTTATTTGATGGGATGCTGTGTTATGATGGGATGCTTGTTATTGAATGGATCGTGTTATTAGATGGATGCTGTTTATTGATGGGATGCTTGTTATTGGATGAGATGTGTTATTGGATGGATCTGTTATGGATGGATGCTGTGTTATTGGGTAATGCGTAGTATTGATGGATCTGTGTTATGTTGGATGTTGTGTTATGGGATGGTATGCTGTGTTATTGAATGGGATGCTGTGTTAATGTATGAGATGTGTTAATGAATGGGATGCTGTGTTATTGGATGGGATGCTGTGTTATTGAATGGGATGCTGTGTCATTGGATGGAATGCTGTGTTATGGAATGGGATGCTGTGTTATTGGATGGGATGCTGTGTTATTGGATGGGATGCGTGTTATAAATGGGAGATGGAGGAGCTGTTTATTGAGATGGGATGGCTGTATTGTATTGAAAAGCATAATATCAACGAATCTCAGCATGGTTTTACAAAAGGACGTTCCTGCCTTACAAATTTAATAACTTTTTCACTAAGGTGTTTGAGGAGGTAGATCATGGTAATGAATATGATATTGTGTATATGGACTTCAGTAAGGCTTTTGATAGAGTCCCACATCAGAGGCTATTGAGGAAAATTAAGGCACACCGGAATAGGAGGAGAATTTTTCCTGGATAGAGGCATGGTTGACAAATAGGCAGCAGAGAGTTTGCATAAATGGGGAGAAATCAGAGTGGGAAGCGTCAAGCGGTGTTCCACAGGGGTCAGTATTGGGCCCCTTGTTGTTCAATCTACATAAACGACATAGATGAGGAATAAATAGCGACATAAGCAAGTTTGCCGATGACACCAAAATAGGCCGTCCAATTCATTCAAATGAGGACATTAGAGCACCCAGGAAGATTTGAAAGACTGATGCAGTGGTCGGAGAAGTGGCAGATGCAGTTTAATATAGATAAATGCAAAGTTCTAAATATTGGACAGGACAATAACCATCCATATAAACTAAATAATGTAGATCTTAATACTACTGATTGCGAGAAGGATTTAGGGAGTTCTGTTGCATAATCTAAAACCAAGACAGCAGTCATGTTTCGCAATAAAGCAAACAGAATCCTTGGCTTCATATCAAGAAGCATAAATAATAGGAGTCCTCAGGTTGTTCTTCAACTCTATATATCCTTGTTAGCCTCATCTAGATTATGCTGCACAGTTTTGGTCACCGTATTACAGAATGGATATAAATGCTCTGGAAAACGTACAAGGAGGATGACTAAGTTGATTCCATGTATCAGAAATCTTCCTATGAGGATAGACTGAGGGCCCTGAATCTGCACTCTCTAGAAAGGCGTAGAATTAGGAGATATGATTGAGGTATATAAATGGAAAAAGGGATAAATAAAGGGGATGTAAATAGCGTGCTAAAAATATCTTGTATTGACAGGACTCGGCAATGGTTTTAAGTTGGATAAATTAGATTCAGAAGGGATATGGGAAAGCATTGGTTTGGTAATAGAGTTGTCGATGAGTGGAACAAACTCCCGAGTACAGTTATGGGGCTAAAACGTTGTGTAGTTTTAAAAATAGGCTAGATAAATATATGAGTGGGGTGCGGGTGGGTGTGAGTTGTCCTGACTAGCTTGTGCTACTAGGTCAGATGCCGGCTCCTTCCTTAAGTGAATGTAACCTGACCTGGCTGGGGCAGGGCATTGGCTTAAGCCGGCGGGAGACTTGGCCTGCCTCGCATGGGCCAGTAGGCCTGCTCAGTGTTCCTTCTTTCTTATGTTCTTATGTTCTTATGTTATGGATGGGATGCTGTGTTACTGGATGGGATGCTGTGTTATGGGATGGGATGCTGTGTTACTGGATGGGATGCTGTGTTACTGGATGAGATGCTGTGTTATGGATGCTGTGTTACTGGATGGGATGCTGTGTTACTGGATGGGATGCTGTGTTACTGGATGGATGCTGTGTTATGGATGCTGTTTACTGATGGGATGCTGTGTTATGGGATGCTGTGTTATGGGATGCTGTGTTATGGGATGCTGTAGTCATCTTAATGTCGGTACACGCCGGACTTGAGAGTTAATTGAGGCAGTGTATGCTGACCCAGGTCCCCAGACCTCTTGTATGATGTATGCTGGTGTGTACATACCTGTATGTGGTTGCAGGGGTCGATTCACAGCTCCTGGTCCCGCCTTTTCACTGGTCACTGCCAGGTCCAATCACTGCTTCAAGAGTCTTGTCGTACCTCTTCTTAAAGCTATGCATGGATTCTGCCTCTAGTGCTCTACTCTCCTGTGTGTGTGTGTGTGTGTGTGTGTGTAAGTGTAAGGTTTCAGAATTGCTTAAGAGCTTCAGTGTTACACAGTGTTGTGAAATCCTGCCATTGTGAGCTTGAACCTTGGTATATTACACTCTCCTTGCAATCCCTATATATCAACCAGCGTATATAAACCGAGTGTTGTACGTCTAGCAGTGTATATACACCGAGCGGTGTATATCTAGCAGTGTATATACACCGAGTGTTGTATATCTAGCAGTGTATATACACAAAGCAGTGTATATCTAGCAGTGTATATACACCTTGCAGTATATCTATCAATATACAGTCACCAAGAGCTATATATTTCTCACTGTGTATACTCGAAGCTCTGTACATCTGTGTATATACACTGAGAGTATATTGTCATACCTGTTATGTACACAGGAGGTAGTTTACAGAGCCTGGAGTACCTGTACACCACACACACACACACACTTTGCCAGGAGCTGTGACTCGACCCCTGCAACCACAACTAGGTGAGTACACATTCGGGGCCAGGAGCTAAGTCTCGACCCCTGCAACCACAATTAGGTGAGTACACACACACACACAACACGTCAAGAAGCTAGAGAAAGTGCAAAGGTTTGCAACAAGACTAGTCCCGGAGCTAAGGGGTATGTCCTACGAGGAGAGGTTAAGGGAAATCGACCTGACGACACTGGAGGACAGGAGAGATAGGGGGGACATGATAACGACATATAAAATACTGAGAAGAATCGACAAGGTGGACAGAGACAGAATGTTCCAGAGATGAGACACAGCAACAAGGGGACACAGTTGGAAGTTGAAGACTCAGATGAATCACAGGGATGTTAGGAAGTATTTCTTCAGTCACAGAGTTGTCAGGAAGTGGAATAGTTTGGGAAGCGATGTAGTGGAGGCAGGATCCATACATAGCTTTAAGAAGAGGTATGATAAAGCTCATGGCGCAGGAAGATAGTGAACCTAGTAGCGACCAGTGAAGAGGCGGGGCCAGGAACTGTGACTCGACCCCTGCAACCACAACTAGGTGAGTACACTTAAAGGTCACTTCCTTTATAATGTCACAGTACACAGTCACCAGCTCCACTGTGTCTACCTGATGTACATTTATGTCACCAAGTTCTACCTACAGTGTGGCTTTATAAAGTATCTGATAAAGTTCCACTGTGAGTAGCAAAGTTCTAAGGCCATAAGGTTGAAAGTTCCTTAATAACTACTACAAATATCAACCTTATCAACAGTTACATTAAAAAGGTTCAATATTCCTTAATAATGTCAGTACACATGTAAGTAAACATCCACTAAGTCAAGGGGACCCAGACTCTTCAACTCATCGACCCCCAAACATTTATTTTATGAAAATAATTTAAATATGCTAACAATTCTACAAATAATAATAAATAATAGTTTAGTAACAAAATAGGTAATATTTAAATTATGTAATAAAAAAGATTTAAGATTACCTTGTAACCTTTTGGACTGCATTCATCATCAGTTACTTCTATCTTTCTCCCATTACCTTTTTTCCCCTCTGTATTTCTTTGTTTCCGCCATCTCTCTCTTCTTGTCTCACTTATCACTTATCTAATGGTTATAATTATATTTACTTTGATACGGAAAACTTGAGGAAATTAAAACTGTATCGGGGTATAAAACAAATTCCAACCACACAATAGAGCGAAAAACTAATGTGAAGGACCTGGGAGTGATAATGTCAGAGAATTTCACTTTCAAAAATCACAATGTATCTAGCACATCTGCAAGGAAAATGACAGGATGGATAATGAGAATCTTCAAAACCAGGGATGCCAAGCCCATGATGATTCTCTTCAAATGGCTTGTTTTCTCTAGGCTGGAATACTGTTGTACACTAACAGTGCCTTTCAAGGCTGGCGACATTGCTGACCTAGAAAATATACGGAGAACCTTCACGGCACACATAACTGCGATAAAACACCTCAATTACTGGGAACGGTTGAAGTTCCTTGATTTGTATTCCCTGGAATGCAGGCGAGAGAGATACATGATAATATACACTTGGAAAATTCTAGAAAGATTACTACCAAATTTGCACACGAAAATCACTCCCTATGAAAGCAAAAGACTCGGCAGGAGATGCATAAGCATCAATGAAAAGCAGGGGCGCCACGAGTACACTGAGAGACAACACAATAAGTGTCAGGGGCCCAAGACCGTTCAACTGCCTCCCAGCATACATAAGGGGGATTACCAATAGACCCCTGGCTGTCTTCAAGAAGGTACTGGACAAGCACCTAAAGTCAGTACCTGACTAGCCGGTATGTGGTTCGTATGTCGGTTTGCATGCGGTTAACAGTAACAGCCTGGTCGATCAGGCCCTGATCCACTGTGAAGTACTTGGTACTGATGTTATGGAATACTGCGATACTTTCTTGGGATACCTTCTAGGAATACCTTCTAGGGATGCCTTCTAGGGTACTTACCAGGAATACTTTCCAGTGATACTTTCCAGGGATACTTTCCAGGGATACTTTCCAGTGATACTTTCCAGGGATACTTTCCAGGGATGCTTTCCAGTGATACTTTCCAGGGATACTTTCCAGGGATACTTTCCAGTGATACTTTCCAGGGATACTTTCCAGGGATACTTTCCAGGGATACTTTCCAGGGATACTTTCCAGTGATACTTTCCAGGGATACTTTCCAGGGATACTTTCCAGGGATACTTTCCAGGGATACTTCTAGTTTCATTAGGTTTTCAGTATTTCCGTTATAGACCCCAGTTTTCCCAGTGTGTGTGTGTGCGTTAATGTCAACAAGCAAAACATACACAGACAGACAGACAGACAGACACACACACACACACACACACACACACACACACACACACACACACACATACACACACACACACACACACCGTGTACATCAGGTCCATACTGGAGTATGCAGCACCAGTTTGGAACCCACACCTGGTCTAGCACGTCAGGAAATTACAGAAAGTGCAAAGGTTTGCAACAAGACTAGTCCCGAAGTTAAGGGGCATGTTCTACGAGGAGAGGTTAAGGACGACACTAAAGGACAGGAGAGATAGGGGGACATGATAAAGACATATAAAATACTGAGAGGAATAGACAAGGTGGACAGAGACAGGATGTTCCAGAGAGGGGACACAGCATCAAGGGGTCACAAATGGATGATGAAGACTCAGATGAGTCACAGGGATGTTAGGAAATATTTCTTCAGTCACAGAGTTGTCAGGAAGTGGAATAGTCTGGAAAGGGAGGTGGTGGAGGCAGGATCCATACATAGCATTAAGAAGAGGTATGATAAAGCTCACGGAGCAGGGAGTGACCCAGTAGCGACCAGCGAAAAGGCGGGACCAGGAGCTATGGATCGACCCCTGTAACTACAATTAGTTGAGCACGCACACACAACAACAACTGCACTAAGTGTACTAAAGTACCAGATATGGCGCCACTGACAGCGTCAAGTGACCTTTATAACATGACAAGTGTGTGTGTGTGTTTCTGGGACTGGAGACAGACAGACAGGAGGGAGAGAGGAATGGGTAGTCTGCATTTTCTTGGACTGTAAGAAGGTTTTCGACACAGTACCACACAAGAGACTGGTACAAAAGCTAGAGGAGCTGGCAGGATTAACAGGAACAGCACTGTAATTGATCAGATAATACCTGACAGGAAGGAAACCACGAGTCATGGTACGTGACGAGGTGTCAGAGTGGGCGCCTGTGATGTGCGAGGTTCCACAAGGGTCAGTCCTAGGACCAGTGCTGTTTCTAGTATATGAGAACTACATGAAAGAAGGGATGATCAGAGGTGTCCCTACAGGTACTGGTCGACTCGCCAGGACGGGTCCTGGCTCGGATCTTCATGTGGTGACCTGGCAGTGGATCCTCATAGAGAAAGTGTCATCAGAGGTGTCCCTGTTTGCAGACAATGTGAAAATAATGAGAATACAATTGGACGAGTACCAGGAAAGACTACAAGGGAATCTGAACAGACTGCAGGTCTGGTCTGACAAGTGGCTACTGGAGTTTAACCCAACCAAGTGCAAAGTTATGAAGATTATGGTGAACAGAGAAGACCACAGACGGAGTACAGGCTCGTGGGTCAAAGACTGCAAACCTCACTCAAGGAAAAGGATCTTGGGGTGAGTATCATACCGAGCACATCTCCTGAGGCGCACATCAACCAAATAACTGCTGCAGCATACGGGCGCCTAGCAAACCTAAGAACAGCATTTCGACACCTCAGTAAGGAATCATTCAAGACTCTGTACACCGTGTACGTCAGGTCCATATTGGAGTATGCAGCACCAGTATGGAACCCACACCTGGTCAAGCACGTCAAGAAATTAGAGAAAGTGGAAATGTTTGCAACAAGGCTAGTCCCGGAGCTAAGGGGAATGTCTTACGAGGAAAGGTTAAGGGAAATCGACCTTACGACACCGGAGGACAGGAGGGATAGGGGGGAACATGATAACGACATATAAAATACTGAGAGGAATTGACATGAACAGTTACACAATGCTTCAAGAGACATGAGTTTTGTGTTTGAAAGGTTGTTGGTTTGTTTGGAGAAATACACAATCACTCTGCGTGGTGTTAGGTAGACAGGTGGATGTTGTCTACCAGCGTGGTGTTTCACTTTGGTGTTTACATGTTGACTGGACACACCGGAGTAGGACACTAGAGGTCAGCGTCAGTGATCTTTACATTAAGCCGTGACACAACCATGACACAGTAACGACCGTGACACAGTAACGACCGTGAGATGGTAATGCCCTTAACGTCATGCAGACAGATAATACAAGATAAACGTGGGGCCAGGAGCTGTGAATCGATCCCTACAACCACATATAGGCGAGCACACGAAGACACTGAAAAAGAGGGTACAAATATGCAAGGAGAAAAGAGGCAAAGATTCAGAACCACCTACAGAAGGCCCTCAACCCCGACAACCCCAATGTAACCAAGCACACTAACCCAAAACCCACATGCCATACCCACTGTCCCCACTTCTCTCACTACTAACTCCACCTTCACAGCAAGCCTCCATAGTACCTCGCCAGGTCTCCCGCTTCCCCAAGCCCAATGTTCTCCGCAGACCACAGTTTTAGAAAAGAAGTTGAAGGTTTGGTACACAAACATGGATTGAATAGCAAATAAATGTGAGGAGTGGCATGAAAGAATCAAGGAGACAT
>WNWK01027778.1:0-5000 GCA_009830355.1 Cherax destructor | reverse complement strand
ATGGTAGGTACCAGGTTGTAGAAAGAGTGTTATCAAGAGCTTGATGGTAGGTACCAGGTTGTAGTAAGAGTGTTATCAAGAGCTTGATGGTAGGTACCAGGTTGTAGTAAGAGTGTTATCAAGAGCTTGATGGTAGGTACCAGGTTGTAGTAAGAGTGTTATCAAGAGCTTGATGGTAGGTACCAGGTTGTAGAAAGAGTGTTATCAAGAGCTTGATGGTAGGTACCAGGCTGTAGTAAGAGTGTTATCAAGAGCTTGATGGTAGGTACCAAGCTGTAGTAAGAGTGTTATCAAGAGCTTGATGGTAGGTACCAAGCTGTAGTAAGAGTGTCTTGTTCACTCAAGACTTGAATCTCTAGTTCAGGTTCAACAACAACCATAACAACAACCACAATTACAACCACAATTACAACCACAACAACACATCATTTGCTTCTCTAGGCTGGAATACTGCTGTACACTAACGGCACCTTTCAAGGCTGGATATATTTCAGACCTGGAGAATGTACAGAGAACTTTCACTGAACGTATAAGTACAATAAGGCACCTAAATTACTGGTAGCGGTTGATGTCCCTTGACCTGTACTCCCTGGAACGCAGGCGAGAAAGATACATGATAATACACACTTGGGTAATCTTAGAGGTACTTGTACTATACCTGCACACGAAAATCACTCCCTATGAAAGCAAAAGACTCGGCAGGAGATGCAACATTCCCACAATGAAAAGCAGGGGTGCCACGAGTACACTGAGAGACAACACAGTGTCAGGGGACCAAGACTGTTCAACTGCCTCCCAGCATACATAAGGGGGATTACCAATAGACCCCTGGCTGTCTTCAAGCAGGCACTGGACAGGCACCTAAAATCAGTACCTAACCAACCAGGCTGTGGTTCGTACGTTAGTTTGCTTGCGGCCAGCAGTAACAGCCTGGTTGATCAGACCCTGATTCACCACGAGGCCTGGTCACAGACCGGACCGCGGGGGCGTTGACCCTCAAAACACCTTCCAGGTATACTCCAGGAAGGTAGAACAAACAAAAGCAACAAGAAAACAAGAAAGCAACAACAAGAAGACAAGAAAACGAGAAAGCAACAACAGCAACACAAAAACAAAACAAAAAACGACAACAACAAAAACAACAAAACTCAACAAAAGTACAAAAACAACAAGAAAACAAAACTTCAACAACAATAAGAAGAGCAGACTAACATCTATAATAATAATAATAATAATAATAATAATAATAATATTTTTATTTACTACCAGTACATGTACAAGGTATACAGACCATAGCTGACATCAATGACATACTACTATATAGAAAGTCCCTTGTTATGCTGAGCATTTCCCACAAATTAGGTCAGTTTTGTCCCAGGATGCGACCCACACCAGTCCACTAACTCCGAGGTACTCATTTTACTGATGGGGGAACATAGACAACCGGTGTAAGGAAACACGTCCAATGTTTCTACCCTCGCTGGGAATCGAACGCAGTGGTGCCAAACTTATACTCCTCAGTATTTTCATTCATGTGGAGGATAAGTAGAGATAGATAGAACAGATAGATAGTGAATTCTAGGTGAATATGATACTTGGTGGTTGATAGATAACTGAGGTGTGGATAGATGGTCCCGCGGTGGTGAGTGTGGGTAGGATAGTCTGGCACTACTGCCACTCATCAACACTACTGAATGTGACGTCACTAGAGTGATGTCACCAGAGGAGTGACGTCACAAGAGTGGCACATTCAGTAGTGGTGATGGGTGGCAGTGGTGCCACATGTACCCGTCTATCCTACCCACACTCTCTAGTGACGTCACTTTCTCTTGTGATGTCACTTTCTCTTGTGACGTCACTTTCTCTAGTGACGTCACTTTCTCTTGTGACGTCACTTTCTCTAATGACGTCACTCTTTCTCTAGTGACATCACTCTTTCTCTAGTGACATCACTCTCTTGTGACATCACTTTCTAGTGACATCACTCTTTAGTGGCGCCCCTCTTTCTACAGTGACGTCACTTTCTCTAGTGACATCACACTTTTTCTGGTGACGTCACACACACACATAACTGCTGCAGCATATGGGCGCCTAGCAAACCTAAGAACAGCATTCCGACATCTTAATACAGAATCGTTCAGGACCCTGTACACTGTGTACGTTAGGCCCATACTGGAGTATGCAGCACCAGTTTGGAACCCACACCTAGCCAAGCACGTGAAGAAGCTAGAGAAAGTGCAAAGGTTTGCAACAAGACTAGTCCCGGAGCTAAGGGGTAGGTCCTACGAGGAGAGGTTAAGGGAAATCGACCTGACGACACTGGAGGACAGGAGAGATAGGGGGGACATGATAACGACATATAAAATACTGAGAGGAATCGACAAGGTGGACAGAGACAGGATGTTCCAGAGATGGGACACAGCAACAAGGGGACACAGTTGGAAGTTGAAGACTCAGATGAATCACAGGGATGTTAGGAAGTATTTCTTCAGTCACAGAGTTGTCAGGAAGTGGAATAGTCTGGGAAGTGATGTAGTGGAGGCAGGATCCATACATTGCTTTAAGAAGAGGTATGATAAAGTTCATAGAGCAGGAAGAGTGACCCAGTAGCGGCCAGTGAAGAGGCGGGGCCAGGAGCTGTGACGACCCCTGCAACCACAACTAGGTGAGTACACGCAGCACACACCATGGGTCCTGAGAGAGGGAGCAGAGGCACTGTGTGTGCCACTAACAATAATCTTCAATAAATCTACTGACACACGGCGACTACTTGAGGTGTGGAAGACAACAAATGTTGTCCCGATATTTAAGACAGACAGACAGACAGACAGACAGACACACACACACACACACACACACACACACACACACACACACACACACACACACACACACAGAAAGGAGGAGAGGTAGGGTACACCATCAAGTGCTGGACACAATACACACAAATGAGGAGGAAGTGAAGAGGCTACTAAGCGAGCTAGATACTTCAAAGGCGATGGGGCTAGATAACATCTCTCCATGGGTCCTGAGAGAGGGAGCAGAGGAGCTATGTGTACCCCTAACAACGATCTTCAACACATCTATCGAAACAGGGCAACTACCTGAGGTTTGGAAGACAGCAAATGTAGTTCCAATTTTTAAAAAAGGAGACAGGAACGTAGCATTAAACTACAGACCAGTGTCACTGACATGTATTGTATGCAAGGTCATGGAGAAGATAGTCAGGAGAAGGGTGGTTGAGCACCTAGAAAGGAATGAGCTTATCAACGACGGCCAACACGGTTTCAGGGACGGGAAATCCTGTGTCACAAACCTACTGGAGTTCTACGACAGGGTGACAGCGATAAGGCAAGAGAGAGGGGTGGGTAGATTGCATATTCTTGGATTGTAAGAAGGCGTTTGACACAGTTCCACACAAGAGATTAGTGCAGAAGCTGGAGGACCAGGCAGGGGTAACAGGGAAGGCACTACATTGGATCAGGGAATACCTGTCAGGAGACAGCAGCGAGTCATGGTACGTGGCGAGGTGTCAGAGTGGGCGCCGGTGACGAGCGGGGTTCCACAGGGGTCAGTCCTGGGACCAGTGCTGTTTCTGGTATTTGTGAACGACATGACGGAAGGAATAGACTCGAAGTGTCCCTGTTTGCAGATGATGTGAAGTTGATGAGAAGAATTCAATCGGACGAGGACCAGGCAGAACTACAAAGGGATCTGGACAGCCTGCAAGCCTGGTCCAGCAACTGGCTCCTGGAGTTCAACCCCACCAAGTGCAAAGTCATGAAGATTGGGGAAGGGCAAAGAAGACCGCAGACGGAGTACAGCCTAGGGGGCCAGAGACTGCAAACCTCAATCAAGGAAAAAGATCTTGGGGTGAGTATAACACCAGACACATCTCCTGAGGCGCACATCAACCAAATAACTGCTGCAGCATATGGGCGCCTAGCAAACCTAAGAACAGCATTCCGACATCTTAATAAAGAATCGTTCAGGACCCTGTACACTGTGTACGTTAGGCCCATATTGGAGTATGCAGCACCAGTTTGGAACCCACACCTAGCCAAGCATGTGAAGAAGCTCGAGAAAGTGCAAAGGTTTGCAACAAGACTAGTCCCGGAGCTAAGGGGTATGTCCTACGAGGGGAGGTTAAGGGAAATCGACCTGACGACACTGGAGGACAGGAGAGATAGGGAGACATGATAACAACATATAAGATACTGAGAGGAATTGACAAAGTGGACAGAGACAGAATGTTCCAGAGATGGGACACAACAACAAGGGGACACAGATGGAAGTTGAAGACTCAGATGAATCAGAGATGTTAGGAAGTATTTCTTCAGTCACAGAGTTGTCGGGAAGTGGAATAGTTTAGGAAGCGATGTAGTGGAGGCAGGCTCTATACATAGCTTTAAGCAGAGGTATGATAAAGCTCATGGCGCAGGGAGAGTGACCCAGTAGCGGCCAGTGAAGAGGCGGGGCCAGGAGCTTTGACTCGACCCCTGCAACCACAACTAGGTGAGTACAACTAGGTGAGTACAGACAAACAGACAGACAGACAGAGAGCATTAAACTACAGACCAGTGTCACTGACATGTATAGTATAGTCATGGAGAAGATTATCAGGAGAAGAGTGGTGAAGCACCTAGAATGGAATGAGACTATACACGACAACCAGCACGGTGCTAGAACCTTAAAACTGTGCCAGTGATCTTATAAGGTACATCCCTCCAGTGCTCGCAACAACCCAGGCAGAAAACAGTTATACAGAGACAAAAACAAGGGAATTAGTGTGCCAGAACATAGTGCCATAAAGCCAGAGGGGAACTTAAGTGCCGTGTGAAATAACAAAACAGAACGTTTATTTGTCAGAGGAAGGAGAGTCTCCCTGAAAATAGGGTGAAGATAGATCTGTATAGTGAATATCTCAGTGGTGCCATAGTATACAGATAAGTTAATAGATGTTAAAGTGGAAACAAAGGTGGAAGTGTAGGCCTAACGAG
>WNWK01027777.1:0-25987 GCA_009830355.1 Cherax destructor | reverse complement strand
GACAAACTACACCACTGCCGAGAACCTCAACGGAATGGGATTGGACCACGTTACCCTTCCCCCTACCTAGGAACTAGAAAGCCTGTGGAGAGAAGCTGCCAGGGTAAAAATGGGAAGGAAATAAGGGAGGGATGAGGAGGAGGAGGAGGAAAGGGAAAAGGGAGGATGAGGAAGATGGGAAAGGGGAGGGGGGATTGGGAGGTAATTAGGTTCGGTCTGAGGAAGAAGACCAAGAGGTCCAATTCCTCAGACCGATAGCCTCTTTACCGCGACAAAGAGCCCCCCTTAAAGAGGAGAAATTGATAATTGATCTATCTGCAGGTACAAAAAAAGTGATATAGAGGACTCACTGTATGACCCACACAGGAAGAGCTCTAAACCCATAGGGGTTATACAGTGCTTGGGGAATATAAGGCTAGAAGGCTTGATCCAAGAAAGGGGAGGACAAGTCCAATTCCTTTGATCAAGAACCCTACTGGCATCATACAAAGTACAGTGGACCCCCGGTTTTCGTGATTTTTTCGTTCCAGAATGCTGTTCAAGTGCCGTTACCGAAGGAATTTGTTACCATAAGAACAAATGTAAATTAGATTAGTCCTTTTAGAACCCCAAAAAAACACTTACAAAAGCACTTACAAAAATACACTTACATAATTGTTCGAGTTTGGAGCATCACGAACACCGGGGGTCCACTGTAAATTGAATATTATACAGTTAATCTATGTGATGCAGAATCCAGTGGAGCAGATTCCTATACAAATTTGGGGGAAAGAAAGTCTGAAACAAATAGTTTCCTTGATAGACCCAGACATAGTGATAGACTATTGTGTTTGTAACATCAAGTTAATCAGCCAATTTGAATTATTATTATATTTACAGGGTAGTGTTAACCCATAATGGTTATAAATGCCTGGAGGATAGTGATGTAATCAGGTTTAATCCATGGAAGGGGAGGGTAGCTCCAACTCCTTAGATCAAGAGATCTTCACCAGCAACAAATCATCCAGAGTATAAAACAAATTCCAACCACACAACAGAGAAACTAATGTGAAGGACCTGGGAGTGATGTCAGAGAATCTCACTTTCAAAGATTACAACAATGTATCTACCACATCTGCTAGGAAAATGATAGGATGGATAATGACAACCTTCAAAACTAGAGATGCCAAGCCCATGATGATTCTCTTCAAATCGCTTGTTCTCTCTAGGCTGGAATATTACTGTACATTACGGCCCTTTTCAAGGAAGGCGAAATTGCAGACCTTGAGAAAAGACAGAGACTTGCAAAATCCTAGAGGGACTAGTCCCAAATCTGAACACGAAAATCACTCCCTACGAAAGCAAAAGACTCAGCAGTTGATGCAACATCCCCAATGAAATGGAGGGGCGCCATGAGTACACTAAGAGACAACACAATAAGTGTCAGGGGCCCAAGACTATTCAACTGCCTTCCAGCATCCATATGAGGGGATTACGAATAGACCTCTGGCTGTCTTCAAGGAGGAGCTGGACAGGCACCTAAAGTCAGTCGGTACCTGACCAGCCAGTCTGATTCATACGTCGGTTTACGTGCAGTCTGGTTGATCAGGCCCTGATCCACTGCAAGGCCTTGTCATGGACTGGGCCATGGTGGCATTGACTCCTGAAATCCCCTCCTCTTCATCCCTGAAGAGTAATATCATACAAATATTCTCAAGGATAGAACCTGGTTCATGAAACTACTTGCTGGCTAATTTCAGCCTCTTTTTCCACAATGAGATTAAAGAAGTGTTATTCAAGAGGTCAGATGTAAGCACACCAACTAGTATGCCTAGTTGCCCGTCAGTAGAAATCAGTAGAACAATCATACTGGTAACAGCTCCACACGATGCATTGTAAATGAATGTCTCAAGCACAGGCAGGAGACCACTAAGGTACACCTTTCTGACAGGGGCAGTGCCATGAGGGGGCAAGGGGGCTGAAGCCCCCAAAATTCCATTAGCCTCCCCCCAAAAAATAATCCTCTTCCAATCAAACTGCCCCTACTGAGCTCCTCCTATGTGGAACTTTAGTGCAGCAAGTAAATTCTTATAATCAAGGGGAAACTAAAACTGCAGGGGACTCATGCCTGTGGAATGGGAGGCTCTCAGGACTGATCCAAGGAAGTAGAGGCCAGCTTCACTTATTTTAGCAAGTGCCCTTCACCAGTTGCAAGGCATCTCACCTCATTTGAAAAGTGTAGTATGCAAAGAGCTTTCAATCTGATTGTGTAAACTGCCACAAAAGCAGTGATAAGGGCTGGTATATTATTATTATAATCAAAAGAAGTGCTAAACCACAGGGGTTATACAGCAAGGGCTGGGGAGGAAGTGGGATGTAATGATGGAAAAAATGGTCATAGTTATGAAGAACACTTTACAACTGTCAAACCGAGTTTCAGTGCTTCGCTGACTTTATAACTGAGTACTAAAGGTCGGCCATCAGTAATCCGACACTAATTTCAGCTAGCATAATTTCAAAATTCTGGGATTGCCACACCAGCCTGCTGCTACTGTTTGGTGGTGCTACCTGCTGCATAAGTCATTCCAATTTCTTTTCTTCCATTTATTGTTATAACCTGCTCACTTTTAGCTCTAGCCATTGTTACAATGAATAAAAGAAATGCTTCTCGTTGTGTAAAGCACATACACCGTACATTGTCCATAAAAGATAGGGTGGCTTTGAAGCCACTGTCGGTCATTATGAGCTTAGCTCGCTCAGATAAGCTGTGACCGGTCTGTGTGGTAAGTGTGCACTATATAAAAAATCCTGCAGCATGCAGTGCATGAGAAAAAACGACGATCGTCTTTTTGGTATAAAACAGCGACTTGTGATGTATTTTCATATGGTTTTTATGGTTGTATTCTCATGTTTTTGGTATCTTTTAATGGAATGGAAGAAATATTACAGAAATAGATATGATTTTGATTGGTTTCAAGGGCAGAAAGTACCTTGAAATTGAGCCCAAAGTAGCAAAAATATTTGATTTTTGCCGATGTTCAAAAGTAAACAAATAATGTCACCGTCCAATACGTGTCTAACTGGCTGGTCTAATATGCAGCCACGAATGGGTTGACATTATTTACACAATTAATACAATAATGCAGTAGTCTGCATAACAGTAAATCTTCTATTTTTTGTGAATAAAAATTCAAAATGGAAAGCAAGCGTAATATAAGAGGGGCCTGGAAACGTGACTAATGAACAGAGAAAATGTTATTTTAGTGCCAGGAATGTCTGCAATGTTTATTCTGGACCCTATTTTGAAATTGGCATCTCCTGAAATTTGTGTGAAATTGGCCAAATTACTGATTTCTGACCACTTTACTGGGTAGTTGAAATAGGTAAATGGATGGTTTCTTGTACTCAAATGACAGAATAGAAGGAATACTAGTGAAATAGCTATGAGTTTGGTAGATTGGAAAAATGGAATAGGCCAAAAATAGGGCGTAAAGTGAGTGAAATCGACAATGCGTAAATATCGCCGTTGGGTTAAGTGTATTCTAACTTAACCACTCTGTAATCTGGAAAAAATCACTAATCTGGCACCCTACAGGTTCCAATGATGCCGGATTAGTGCTGGTCAACCTGTAGTATGTTTGCAATTTCACTGGTTGTGAGTAAAGAACTTTGGCAATGCTTATGGGCAGCTTATATAAAAAGAAAGAAGATTGTGTCCAAGGATGGGGAGGCTTCCCTGGATTATAATGATGAGGCAAAAGATCACGAGTGGTGTCTGAAGCAATTATAAGAAGACAATATAAAAAAATCACCCTTGCATTGAAAAATTATTCTGAATGTTTATAAACTACTGTAGTGAGGGTGAAATGGAAACCTGTAATTGTTTTACATGATGGTAGGATTGGTGGTGTCTTTTTTCTGTCCCATAAACATGCAAGATTTCAGGTATGTCTTGCTACTTCTACTTAGGTCACACTACCTATGCATGTACAAGCATATACAGTGGTACCTCTACTTACGAGCAGCTCCCAACTCGAACAATTATGTAAGTGTATTTTTGTAGGTGCTTTTGTAAGTGTATTTTTAGGGGTCTGAAATGGATTAACCTAATTTTCATTATTTCTTATGGGAAAAAATTCCTTCGGTATCGGCACTTGAATAGCCGACTGGAACGAATTTTGCTCGTAAGTAGAGGTACCACTGTATATACACACCCCTCTGGGTTTTCTTCTATTTTCTTACTAGTTCTTCTTCTTGTTTATTTCCTTTTGTCTCCATGGGGAAGTGGAACAGAATTCTTCCTCCGTAAGCCATGCATGTCATATGAGGCAACTAAAATGCCGGGAGCAAGGGGCTAGTGACCCCTTCTCCTGTATACATTACTGAAGTTAAAAAGAGAAACTTTTGTTTTTCTTTTTGGGCCACCCTACTTTGGTGGGATACAGCTGGTTTGTTGAATGATGATGATGATTTATAAACTACTGTAGTTAGTGTGAAATGGAAACCTGTAATTGTTTTACATGATGGTAGGATTCCTGGTGTCTTTTGTTTCTGTCGCATAAACATGCAAAATTTCAGGTACTACTTACACTTAGGTCACACTACCCATGCATGTACAAGCATATATATATGCACACCCTCTGTTATTTCTTCTATTTTCTTACTAGTTCTTGTTTATTTCCCTCTTATCTCCATGGGGAAGCCATGCATGCTGTAAGAGGCGACTAACATGCCTCTAAAGTTAAAAAGAGAAACTTTTTTCTCTCTTTTTGGGTCACCCTGCTTTAGTGGGATACGGGCAGTTTGTTGAAAGATTTATAAACTAGCATAAAAACCTAGGCCCTGCCAAGGGCATTAAATGCTAATTAACAGCCTCAGATTATTATTATTATTATAATCAAATAGAAGCGCTAAACCACAGGTAACAGCCTCAGAGCTAATAGAGAGGTATACAAAGGTGATCAGCAGCCATCTTGGTAGCACTTACTTGATCAATAAGATCCCCAGCTAATGTTTGTTTGACCCTAGCTTAATAGCTTGTTTCATTGCAGACTTAGTCCAAGTGCCCTTACCATTCAAACTTGTCTTTCAAATAACCTTGCTATCAATAGGGTAGACAAATAAAACCCATGAGCAGAGTCTTGGTAGCAAAAACACTAGGGGACCAGCCTGAAGCTCACTCCCAGAAAGTTAAAGAGCTATGTACGACTAGCCACTTGATTCAGGCAGGCAGGCAGAAACAAGACATGTACAAGTCTCTATGCATGGTAAATACAAAGGGGTAGCATACTGTTAAGCTTTTGCAGGCAGCTGCCACCTAGGGTCAAAAGTCCCACCCAGTGTAGTCACTGCACTACTGGGTGCAGTCCCTCCTTCCTCTAACCAAGGAAAGGAACTGCCATTAGGGAAACTAAAAGGTGTAGAAAGAGAATAATTATTATATTTGTGGAAAAGTGCTAAACCTGTAAGAATCACACAATGCTGTAAGGCAGAGGTGAAAAAGATGGCAAAAAAAAAAAAAAAAAAAAAGGCAGGGGGAAGGGGAGTGTGGATGTACTGAGAGGATAACTGAACAAAGGAAGAAGGATCACAGGTGATGTAGCAACCCAGAGGCAGTCTGTATTAAAAGGAACATCAGCAGTATCAGAGGCAATAACCTAAAAGAAATTTTGATAAATTGGGGAAATGTCCTCACAATTTAGGCCAAAACAATTGAAATGAGTGGAGGTATTCAGTTGCCATAGTGTTTTCTAAAAACAACCAAAATAAAAACTATAAGTGTTACCCTAATTACCAGAAGAGTGCCTACAGAACACCATTTCCATCAAAGTTTAGGCAGACATGAAGTAAATAATTTTTTCTTACTTTCAGGATAGGACTTATCAATAGTCTTGAAATAGACAGGGAGCACCCAGTGTAATTCAGACAAGTCATTTATCAGAACACCATATATGAAATGCTTATTTTCATGACAACTATTATTTTTATATTCACAAAAACATGGGTAACCTCGCACTGGTCATTCAACACTATGTTAATGTGGCCAGAAAATTGTCACTTGGTGAGAATAAGGATTATAACCAAATATATGGGCATCATAGGCTTGCATTCCCATTCCATTGAAATTCCAGTTTAGAAAATTTTGGGTCCTTAACCCGTAAACGGTCCACACGTATATATACGTTAGTACTGCTACTGCCCCAAACGTATATTTACGTTTTATTTTTCCTGCCTCCAAATTTGGCACGACTGGCCTGAGATGCCTGGTCAGCATAGAATGGGTCTTAGCCCTTGGTGTGCGCTGCATTAAAAAAATCTGGGACCACTTAGTACGTTTTGGAAGCACCAGTTCAATTAAGCGCCAGCTAGAGCAAACAGCGCGGCAAACACATTGTATTCACTGATGTCATGTAGTATTAACTCTCCCATTTTAAGTGGAAAGTGATGTTGACCCCGAGTTTAGTGGCTCTGAGGTGGATATGGCCATAAGTGGTCGAGGAAATATAAAAAACTTGATAATAACCCATGTGCAACATTAGTGCAACATCCTTTTAGAATGTCTTGCAACCTATGCCTGTATCTGTCTCTGTCTATCTCTGTCTCATAGGTACACAAATACAATTATACATAGTGTAAATTTCCTAGGATAACCCAAAAAATCCAGACAAAGTGCTTGTAGATATAATGTGTAAACATGACTGGCAAATACGTATTTACATTTGCTCAGGAACCAGACGTGTTGGTTCAGGAGTGGATCTCTCTGTGACGGGAGAGCTAGTTGCTAGACGGACAGACTGATAGACAGAGAGCTTGAGAGACAGGCAGAGCTTGACAGACAGAGAACTTGACAGACAGAGAGCTTGACAGACAGAGAACTTGACAGACAGAGAGCTTGACAGACAGACAGATAGAGAGCTTGACAGACAGACAGATAGAGAGCTTGACAGACAGAGAGCTTGACAGACAGATAGAGAGCTTGACAGACAGACAGAGCTTGACAGACAGAGAGCTTGACAGACAGACAGATAGAGAGCTTGACAGAGACAGATAGAGAGCTTGACAGACAGACAGATAGAGAGCTTGACAGACAGACAGATAGAGAGCTTGACAGACAGACAGATAGAGAGCTTGACAGACAGACAGATAGAGCTTGACAGACAGACAGATAGAGAGCTTGACAGACAGACAGATAGAAGCTTGACAGACAGACAGATAGAGAAGCTTGACAGACAGACAGATAGAGAGCTTGACAGACAGACAGATAGAGAGCTTGACAGACAGACAGATAGAGAGCTTGACAGACAGACAGATAGAGAGCTTGACAGACAGACAGATAGAGAGCTTGACAGACAGACAGATAGAGAGCTTGACAGACAGACAGATAGAGAGCTTGACAGACAGACAGATAGAAGCTTGACAGACAGACAGATAGAGAGCTTGACAGACAGACAGATAGAGAGCTTGACAGACAGACAGATAGAGAGCTTGACAGACAGACAGATAGAGAGCTTGACAGACAGACAGATAGAGAGCTTGACAGACAGACAGATAGAGAGCTTGACAGACAGACAGATAGAGAGCTTGACAGACAGACAGATAGAGAAGCTTGACAGACAGACAGATAGAGAGCTTGACAGACAGACAGATAGAGAGCTTGACAGACAGACAGATAGAGAGCTTAGACAGACAGATAGAAGTGACAGACAGATAGAGAGCTTGACAGACAGACAGATAGAGAGCTGACAGACAGACAGATAGAGAGCTTGACAGACAGACAGATAGAGAGCTTGACAGACAGACAGATAGAGAGCTTGACAGACAGACAGATAGAGAGCTTGACGACAGACAGAGAGAGCTTGACAGACAGACAGATAGAGAGCTTGACAGACAGACAGATAGGAAGCTTGACAGACAGACAGATAGAAGCGACGACAGACAGATAGAGAGCTTGACAGACAGACAGATAGAGAGCTTGACAGACAGATAGAGAGCTTGACAGACAGATAGAGAGCTTGACAGACAGATAGAGAGCTTGACAGACAGAGAGCTTGGCAGACAGATAGAGAGCTTGACAGACAGATAGAGAGCTTGACAGACAGAGAGCTTGGCAGACAGACAGAGAGCTTGAAAGACACAGATAGACAGAGTTTGACAGACAGATATGGTTGTGTAACAGTGAAAACAGAGGGGGATGCTCATCAAATGTCACCCCTTATCTTATCACTGCACCCTCGCGTACGCTCATCAAATGTCACCAATTATCTTATCTTATCTCTGTCAGCAGTGGACTGACTTGTTTTACATCATGCTTCAAGGGAACTTATTATTCTTATTCTTAGTATTATTTTCATTATTCTTATTATTATTCCTATTATTATTATTATTATATACTCCCACGTATGTAAAACATTGCTGGAACCTATAAATACTTTGTATATATTCCTAGACATTAGTAATTGACCAAGGGAGGTGTAAATGTCCACCTGTCAGTGTGTTTGTGACAATTTGAGTACAATTTCAGTACCTAATATTAGTGTTAGAACAAAGAACTACTATAAATTGTAATTATCAGAACATAAAAATTAAATAAAATAATATAAAAACGAGAAAAAAAGGTATATTGGCAACACTTCTGCAAGCGGCAGGACTCGATGTTGCCGTAATGTGAGCATTCAGTGCCAACTTCTCGGCCTCATATATTGGTAAGTACTGAGCCTAAATTTTTTTTTTTATGCTATTACACTTAAAAAAAAAATGCTCTTTATTTCTATAAAAAAACGATTTTTTTTTTTAAATATTCGGGGCACTGGGGTAGTAAACGTATATATACGTTTGGACCGTTTATGGGTTAAAGAGGCTAACAAAGCATTTGCCAATAGACATGGAGTTCACACAGTACACCCAATGATATAATACATTTTCATATTACTTTTGTGGTTACTGCATATAGATACACAGATCTACCTTTGTAGAACACTGTACTAGCGCTTCAGTTTCAGAGAGGGCCCTTAGAAAACAGTAAATGCAGTACTTGTGAATGATAAGTCTCACAAGAGCTCTTGGAAATAGGAGAAAGGTCTTTTCAAATGTAAATGTTTCAAGTGAAGCAACTTGAATATAAAATTTTATGTACTTATATCTGATTCAACTGATTACTTTAGGTTGATACACATGATATCAACAAGTTAGTACATTTGATGCAAGGCCTGGATATAAAAGTTGATCAAACTATGATTAGATCTTGCAGTCCATTTAGTCCTATATTAATAACCTTGTGAATACTCACCCAAGTAAAAAAACTTATGGTAGTTTTTTTTTATCTAGAGCAATGATACTAAAACAAGTTATTGCCTTTAAATTGTGACTTAATTAAATCTTACTGTCTTCCATTTATTTCCAGTGTAAAGTGCCAGAATTCAGATCTACACACCATTAATTATTAAATTTGTTTTGCACATTGTTGTTAGTGGTCTGAAAACCTCATTTTCACATAAAATATCTTTAATTAATATAATTAACAATTCTTCTACACAAAATTTTACAAGATAAATCTAGTTGTAATTAGTAAAACATATCCGCTACCTATTTAAGAAATTTACAAATAACTGTACAAATAGGTAAATACAACTGACTTTCATCCCAGGGCACCATACCTTTAAATATCTGCCAATAATTCCTAAGAAAATTGAATGCAGCAGCAATTATACGATAACCCTATCTGACTCAGTAGGATAACTTTGAGGAACAACTTATTTGTCACAAAATCACAAACCTCAAACTTTCCACTAAAAGTCAGGCACATGAGAAAGGTGTGTGTAGGGCTGGGAGGCAAGGAATGACTGTCTCGTATATTAACTTGTGTTACAAAGCATTTGGGACAGAGCAGGCACTATTGCCCTCACTAACAAATCTTGGAAATAACAGTAATACAATATACATTGCTAATTACAAGAATAATACAGATGAAATATAGAAAACCTATAACCCCCTTTTTTCCCCATCCCCAGTTGGAGCTATCATGTACTGTGTGAGAGATGGTCTCCTTTAGGCACCTGTCTAATCGTAACAGCAGTATGCAGTTGACAAGCTTGTGGGATTGGTTGGTCAGATTTATCTTCAACAGCGGTATTCCTTAAGGCCGTCAGATAGAAGACTCCTAAGCTGTATGTGCCAGGACTAGTGATCAAAACACGAACAGGAACTGTACTGCATCCCCAGGGTAAGAGGGAAACCTTGCGTACAGTTCCTCCTACATATAACAGCTGAGTACTGGCTTGTGGTGAGTAAACATGGTTACTCACACCTCCATTACTGAAATACAAGAACAATTTCAATTAAATTAGCTTGATTAATGTTTTAATTATTTAACTCGTCTTTCTACCCATTTTTTTCTCTTATTCATACACACCCATTCTTAGCTTTTCTCTAATATTCATTTAATTCACTGTCTTCCTTAATTTTAATTTCTTCATTATTTTGATATCCTGAGGTGAAACTTTCAGCTAACCCCCTCCCCCTATTTCCTAACTGCATATTACCAGTGACACTGAATAACCTTCAAGTACAGTTTCACCATTACTTTCTGCTAATTTCATGAAACTTACCCTCCCAAATATCACTTATCTTTACCTATTCAGGAACTGTTGTTGAAATTTAGCAATTTTCTACTTTGTAGAATGGAACAGTCTCAAACTGATGATTTGATAGTAACAATTAGCATCTAAGAGTAACATACTGCAAAGAACTGTCATGTAAAATGAGACCAGTTCAAAAGCTCATTTATTATAAACTTCACTATTCCACAAATGACCCACAATTCGGAAAAAAAAAACTTTAAACAGTGTTTTCTTCATACTGAACCATTAATAAATGACCCAATAATGATCCAGGACAGATCAAAATGTCTAAATTTTCCTCTCTAAATTACTGATTATTTGTGAATTCTTCCAGCCATTGTATTGTGACTCATTCTTCATGAAAGTCACTATTCATCTTCATGAAAAGAATGATTTACGTATACATTGAATTGTGAACTTATCTCACAATTTAGTTACTGATATGCAGCACATATTTAAGCGAATGTTAAGCGAATGTATAGGAACTTTTGAACCAAATGAGAGAGTAATTGTGGTAGGGGACCTAAATGCTAAAGTGGGAGAAACATGCAGAGAGGGTGTAGTAGGTAAGTTTGGGGTGCCAGGTGTAAATGATAATGGGAGCCCTTTGATTGAACTTTGTATAGAAAGGGGTTTAGTTATAGGTAATACATATTTTAAGAAAAAAAGGATAAATAAATATACAAGATATGATGTAGGGCGTAATGACAGTAGTTTGTTGGACTATGTATTGATAGATAAAAGACTGTTGAGTAGACTTCAGGATGTACATGTTTATAGAGGGGCTACAGATATATCAGATCACTTTTTAGTTATAGCTACAGTGGGAGTAAAAGGTAGATGGGATACAAGGAAAATAGAATCAGTAAGTAAAAGAGGTGAAGGTTTATAAACTAAAAGAGGAGGCAGTTAGGGTAAGATATAAACAACTATTGGAGGATAGATGGGCTAGTGAGAGTGTAGGCAATGGGGTCGAAAATGTATGGGGTAGATTTAAAAATGTAGTGTTAGAGTGTTCAGCAGAAGTTTGTGGTTACAGGCGAGTGGGTGCGGGAGGGAAGAGGAGCGATTGGTGGAATGATGATGTAAAGAGAGTAGTAAGGGAGAAAAAGTTAGCATATGAGAGGTTTTACAAAGTAGAAGTGATGCAAGGAGGGAAGAGTATATGGAGAGAAAAGAGAGGTTAAAAGAGTGGTGAAGCAATGTAAAAGAGAGCAGATGAGGGGTGGGTGAGATGTTATCAGCAAATTTTGTTGAAAATAAGAAAAAGTTTTGGAATGAGATTAATAAGTTGAGGAAGCCTAGAGAACAAATGGATTTGACAGTTAAAAATAGGAGAGGAGAGTTATTAAATGGAAGTTAGAGGTATCGGGAAGATGGAGAGAATATTTTGAGGATTTGTTAAATGTTGATGAAGACAGGAAGCTGTGATTTCGTGTGTAGGGCAAGGAGGAATAACATCTTGTAGGAGTGTGGAAGAGCCAGTTGTGGGTGTAGGGAAGTTCGTGAGGCAGTGGGTAGAATGAAAGGGGGTAAGGCAGCTGGATTGATGGGATAAAGATAGAAATGTTAAAAGCAGGTGGGGATATAATTTTGGAGTGGTTGGTGCTATTATTTAATAAATGTATGGAAGAGGGTAAGGTACCTAGGATTGGCAGAGAGCGTGTATTGTTCCTTTGTATAAAGGCAAAGGGACAAAAGAGAGTGCAAAAATTATAGGGGAATAAGTCTGTTGAGTGTACCTGGTAAAGTGTATGGTAGAGTTATTATTGAAAGAATTAAGAGTAAAACAGAAAGCAGGATAGCAGATGAACAAGGGGCTTTAGGAAAGGTAGGGGTGTGTAGACCAAGTGTTTACAGTGAAACATATAGGTGAACAGTATTTGGATAAGGGTAAAGATGTTTTTGTGGCATTTATGGATTTGGAAAAGGCGTATGATAGGGTAGATAGGGGGCAATGTGGCAGATGTTGCAGGTGTATGGAATAGGAGGAAGGTTACTGAAAGCAGTGAAGAGTTTTTATGAGGATAGTGAGGCTCAGGTTAGAGTGTGTAGGAGGGAAGGGGACTATTTCCCAGTAAAGTGGGCCTTAGACAAGGATGTGTGATGTCACCGTGGTTGTTCAATATATTTATAGATGGGGTTGTAAGAGAAGTGAATGCGAGGGTCTTGGCAAGAGGTGTTGGGCTAAAAGATAAAGAAGCAAATACAAAGTGGGAGTTGTCACAGTTGCTTTTGCTGATGACACTGTGCTTTGGGAGATTCTGAAGAGAAGCTGCAGAGGTTGGTGGATGAATTTGGTAGGGTGTGTAAAGAAGAAAATTGAAAGTGAATATAGGAAAGAGTAAGGTGATGAGAATAACAAAAAGAATAGGTGACGAAAGATTGGATATCAGATTGGAGGGAGGAGTATGGAGGAGGTGAATGTATTCAGATATTTGGGAGTGGACATGTCGGCGGATGGGTCTATGAAGGATGAGGTGAATCATAGAATTGATGAGGGAAAAGGGTGAGTGGAGCACTTGGAGTCTGTGGAGACAAAGAACCTTGTCCATGGAAGTAAAAGAGGGAATGTATGAGAGTATAGTTATACCAACGCTCTTATATGGGTGTGAAGCATGGGTGATGAATGTTGCAACGAGGAGAAGGCGGGAGGCAGTGGAGATGTCATGTCTGAGGTCAATGTGTGGTGTGAATATAATGCAGAGAATTCGGAGTTTGGAAATTAGGAGGAGGTGCAGGATTACCAAAACGATTGTCCAGAGAGCTGAGGAGGGTTGTTGAGGTGGTTTGGACATGTAGAGAGAATGGAGACGAGACAGAGTGACTTCGAGAGTGTATAAATCTGTAGTGGAGGAAGGCGGGGTAGGGGTCGGCCTAGGAAAGGTTGGAGGGAGGGGTAAAGGAAGTTTTGTGTGCGAGGGCTTGGATTTCCAGCAAGCATGTGTGAGCGTATTTGATAGGAGTGAATGGAGGCATATGGTTTTAATACTTGACGTGCTGTTGGAGTGTGAGCAAAGTAACATTTATGAAGGATTCAGGAAACCGGCAGGCGGACTTGAGTTCTGGAGATGGGAAGTACAGTGCCGGCACTCTGAAGGAGGGTGTAAATGTTGCAGTTTTATAACTGTAGTGTAAAGCACCCTTCTGGCAAGACAGTGATGGAGTGAATGATGATGAAAGTTTTTCTTTTTCGGGCCACCCTGCCTTGGTGGGAATCGGCCGATGTGTTAAAAAAAAAAAAAAAAAAAATTTAAGAATTATCAAGGATATTATAAGCTTAATATGAAACTTTGTACATTATATAATTTATTTTACAGATAGCACTAAATATATATATACCCTCAGCCTGAAAAGATGAATGAAATGAAAGGACGTATTTTTTTTTTTTAACTCAGCGACCATTACATGGCAAGCAGGGTGACCCAAAGAAGAAAACACATTCACCATCATTCATTCAATTGCTCTTTCCAGAAGTGTGCTGACATTACAATCAGATTACCCTCTGACTGCAACCTCCCACCCCTCCTTCAAAGTACAGGCACTTCTCTTCTCACCTCTAATAAACAACAGAAAGAAATTTATTTTCTATTGTGTATGGCTGCTAAATGATCTACAGTGGAACCTCGGATTTCATCCGCACTGAATATCATACGTTTCAAATTAAGACCACTTTTTTGGGTGAAATTTTGCTCTGGATTTCGTACCTCCACCCAGAAATCGTCCGTATCAGATGCATCTGCCTGCCCGGGATGCTGCCACTCATGCGTACATGTCTCAGTCTGGTTCTGTCACTGGTTGAGTGAGCATTACTTTGTGTATTCATCCGAAATTTTTTGTAATAATCCATTGTTTTTTTGCTTGTTTATTGAGTGTGACTGCAAAATAAGCCACTATGGGCCAAAATTTCCCTATGAGCCCTTTGGTAAAGAAGGTGAGAAACACGATGGGAAGAGATGCCTTCTTCAGTGATTAAAGACATGTGCAAGTGGAATGAGGTGCAAACTTTGTGAAAATTATCCCCTGACCAAGTGATGCAAGCCATATCTGACATGTTCAGTGACAATACCTTGTCCCATTTTGGAAAATCTTAAAAATGCCAGAAACAGAGCTCTCTGGACAGTTTTTAGTGTAACAGGGTCAGTGCCAGTAAAAGACAAAGAGGAAGTAACCCGGATAGAGCTTTGATACCTGAAGTCTTTATGGAGGATTTCCCTTCCAAACAATAATCTCTGCTCCTCCTCCCTCTTCCCTCCTTGCCGTCCATACCCCAAGAGTCTTCAATAAAGGTAAATGTGATGTTAAATATTCACTTATCCATTTCATTAGCCATTTATATTTCTTTCTCATTGTTTTCTGTATGTAAAACTATAGTTATTCTTTAAAAAATGTATTTTTTGTTAATATTTTTGGGTGTCCGGAACGGATTAGTTGTATTTACATTATTTCTTACGGGAAATATTACTTCGGTTTTCGTCCTTTTCGGATTTAGACCGACCTTCTGGAACGGATTAAGGACGAAATCTGGGGTTCCACTGCATTTACAGTAAATCTCTCACCTTTTAACACTTCACATTATCTCCCTCTTCTTCATTCAGTCACTTTTTCAATAATTATTATTCTCCCCTCTCTTACTTGCAACAGCAAGTAAGAGAAGTAAAAGTGTATAAACTAAGGGAGGAGGAAGTTAGGGTGAGATATAAGCAACTATTGGCAGAAAGGTGGGCTAGTGCAAGTATGAGGAGTGGGGGGGGTTGAAGAGAGTGGAGTTAGTTTTAAAAATGCAGTATTAGAATGTGGGGCAGAAGTTTGTGGCTATAGGAGGGTGGGTGCAGGAGGAAAGAGGAGCGAGTGGTGGAATGAAGAAGTAAAGGGTGTGATAAAAGAGAAAAAGGTAGCTTATGAGAGATTTTTACAAAACAGAAGTGTTAATAGAAGAGCAGAGTATATGGAGAGTAGAAGAAAGGTGAAGAGAGTGGTGAGAGAGAGTGCAAAAGAAGAGCAGATGAAAGAATGGGAGAGGCTCTGTCAAGAAATTTCGCTGAAAACAAGAAAAAAATACACACACAACCCGCACATATAAAAAGAGAGGAGCTTACGACGACGTTTCGGCCCGACTTGGACCATTTACAAAGTCACAGTATTGTGCCTTTTTTTGTTAAGAAAAAATTTTTTGAGTGAGATAAACAAGGTAAGAAAGCCTAGGGAACGAATGGATTTGTCAGTTAAAAACAGAGTAGGGGAGTTAGTAGATGGGGAGCTGGAGGTATTGCGTAGATGAAAAATGGGAGGCGGTAATTTCATGCACTGGCCAGGGAGGTATAACATCATTTAGGAGTGAAGAAGAGCAGGATGTGAGTGTGGGGGAGGTGCGTGACTCATTACATAGAATGAAAGGGGGTAAAGCAGCTGGAACTGACGGGATCATGACAGAAATGTTAAAAGCAGGGGGGGATATAGTGTTGGAGTGGTTGATATTGTTGTTTAATAAATGTATGAAAGAGGGAAGGTACCTAGGGATTGGCAGAGAGCATGTATAGTTCCTTTATATAAAGGGAAGGGGGATAAAAAAAGATTGTAAGAATTATAGTGGAATAAGTTTACTGAGTATACCAGGTAAAGTGTACGGTAGGGTTATTATTGAAAGAATTAGAGGTAAGACAGAGAGTAGGATTGCAGATGAGCAAGGAGGCTTTAGAGTGGGTAGGGGACGTGTAGATCAAGTGTTTACAGTGAAGCATATATGTGAACAGTATTTAGATAAAGGTAGAGAAGTTTTCATTGCATTTATGGATTTAGAAAAGGCATATGATAGAGTGGATAGGGGAGCAATGTGGCAAATGTTGCAAGTGTATGGAATAGGTAGTAAGTTACTGAAGGCTGTAAAGAGTTTTTATGAGAATAGTGAGGCTCAGGTTAGGGTGTGTAGGAGAGAGGGAGATTACTTCCTAGTAAAAGTAGGTCTTAGACAGGGATGTGTAATGTCACCATGGTTGTTTAATATATTTATAGATGGGGTTGTAAAAGAGGTAAATGCTAGGGTGTTGGGGAGAGGAGTGGGATTAAATTATGGGGAATTAAATACAAAATGGGAGTTGACACAGTTACTTTTTGCTGACGATACTGTGCTTATGGGAGATTCTAAAGAAAAGTTGCAAAGGTTAGTGGATGAGTTTGGGAGAGTGTGTAAAGGTAGAATGTTGAAAGTGAACATAGATAAGAGTAAGTTGATGAGGGTATCAAATGATTTAAATAAAGAAAAACTGGATATCACATTGGAGAGAGGGATTATGGAAGAAGTGAATGTTTTCAGATATTTGGGAGTTGACTTGTCAGCGGATGGGTTTATGAAGGATGAGGTTAACCATAGAATTGATGAAGGAAAAAAGGCGAGTGGTGTGGTGAGGTATCTGTGGAGACAAAAAACGTTATCCATGGAGGCAAAGAAGGGAATGTACGAAAGTATAGTGGTACCAACACTCTTATATGGGTGTGAAGCATTGGTTGCAAATGCTGCAGCGAGGAGGCGGCTGGAGGCAGTGGAGATGTCCTGTCTAAGGGCAATGTGTGGTGTAAATATTATGCAGAAAATTCAGAGTGTGGAAATTAGGAGGAGGTGTGGAGTTACTAAAAGTATTAGTCAAAGGGCTGAAGAGGGGTTGTTGAGGTGGTTTGGTCATTTAGAGAGAATGGATCAAAGTAGAATGACTTGGAGAGCGTATAAATCTGTAGGGGAAGGAAGGCGGGGTAGGGGTCGTCCTCAAAAAGGTTGGAGGGAGGGGGTAAAGGAGGTTTTGTGGGCGAGGGGCTTGGACTTCCAGCAAGCATGTGTGAGCATGTTAGATAGGAGTGAATGGAGACGAATGGTTTCTGGGACCTGATGAGCTGTTGGAGTGTGAGCAGGGTAACATTTTGTGAAGGGATTCAGGTAAACCAGTTGATTGATTTAGTTGGACTTGAGTCCTGGAAATGGGGAGTACAATGCCTGCACTTTAAAGGAGGGGTCTGGGATAGTGACAGCTGGGAGGGACTATTCTCAGCTGTCGTATCTGAGCGCCTCTGCAAAGACAGTGATTATGTATGAGTGAGGTGAAAGTGTTGAATGATGATGAAAGTATTTTCTTTTTGGGGATTTTCTTTCTTTTAGGGTCACCCTGCCTCGGTGGGAGATGGCCGACTTGTTGAAAAAAAAAAAAAAATTCTGTCACACAATTAATTCCACTAAGTAACTGTGTGATAATACATAGGGAACGTCCTGCAAATCCTGTAACTTTGGGTACTCACAATACTTGCTAACTTCTCACTCCCTTGCATTTTAGTCTTTGATGAAATAATATAAATACAGTGGTACCTCGACTTACGATGGTCCCCAAAGTCACCCTTTTATGTAAGTTTATTTTTTTAAATGCTTTTGTAAGTGTAATTTTGGGGGTCTAAAAGGACTAGTCTATTTTACATCATTCCTTATGGGGATAAATTCGTTTGGTAATGGCACTTGAACAGCATTCTGGAATGAAAAAATATCGTAAGTCGAGGTACCACTGTAGTAGGTCCACCTCAAAATAGGAAAAAAATAAGATGAAAGAATGTAAATCTCATAAAAAAAAAAGTTGCAAATTGAGAAAAAGTGGAACTACGTTTAAAGGGATACTAGATTTTTTTTCTTTATAAATAATGGTTAACCAATGAAACAATTTAAAAGAGAAGGTAGGAAGTGCTATAAGCATAGGAAATTTAAAAATATATATACAGTCTCTCCTCACTTAGCAACGTGTACTCGTTTGCCAACGCCTCGGACTTATGATGGGCTCTCTGACCAGTATTTATACAGTAGGGTCCCGCTTTTCGGCGTTCCTTTCATACGACGAGTTCAAATTATGACCAAAATTTTTGTATACGGCGAGCGGTCTTTCAGATACGGCGCGTGCCACCCGGTTTGTTTACATTTTCCCTGAGCACATCTCTCTATTATGTAATAATCACTCTTGGGCACATTAAATGTCATATTTTACGTCAATATAGACATTTTCATTAATCCATCTATGATATTTTCTTCAAATTTATATAAGAAACACGTTACATAGCATATAAACATGCTGTTTATATGCTATGTTTATATGCTATGTAGGTGTGGTTGCCGGGCGGAGGGAAAACATTACGTAATTTGTATTTGTACGTATTTGTATTTTGTAATAATAATCCTCTTGGGCACATTAAATGTCCAATTTTACCTTAATACAGTCATCCCTTGGTTTTCGCTTGTCCCAGTTTTCGCCGATTTTGGCTTTCGCCGACTTTTTTCAGGGAAAATTTGTCTTAGTTTTCGCCGATTGTTTTAGTTTTCCCCGACCGTATGGGACCTGTCCACCAGTGCCGTGCACATACAAAGGCCGTAGGCCTGCCATCCACGCACCTCCCACGCACATTGTCACGCAGTCTAGCATTGTTTACGCTTGAGTGAACATCCCCCCAGGAGTTTAAACAAAACATTTATTAACAATTCATTGTTTTTGGGCCTTGATTATTGTGTTTGACTACTAAATAAGCTACCAAGGGCCCAAAGAAAGCTCCTAGTGCCAATTCTTTGGTAAAGAAAGTGAGGAACACTGTAGAAATGAAGAAAGAAATAATAGAAAAATATGATAGTGAACCCACAGGGAAGTGTTCTTGGCCCACTACTCTTTCTCATTTACATTAACGACCTACCAAATGCATCTCAACTACTCAAACCCATACTTTTTGCAGATGACACTACATACGTTATCTCTCACCCAAGCCCAGACACACTAGCCAACACTGCAAATACTGAATTGCAGAAAATATCTACCTGGATGATGACCAACAAACTTACTCTCAATATTGATAAAACCTATTTTATCCAGTTTGGGAACAGAGCTACAAACTCACCACTTAACATAATGATAAACGGGTCCCCTATCGCAAAACTCACAGAGGGAAAATTCTTAGGAATACATCTTGACAGTGGCCTCAAATTTCAGACACACATACAACAAATCTCCAAGAAAGTCTCAAAGACCGTGGGAATACTATCCAAGATACGGTACTATGTTCCACAACCAGCTCTCCTTACCCTATATCACTCACTCATTTACCCCTACCTCACCTATGGAATCTGCGCATGGGGCTCTACATCAATAACTCATCTCAGACCACTAATAACACAACAAAAGGCAGCAGTTAGAATGATAACAAATTCTCACTCCAGGCAACATACTCCACCAATATTCAAAAACCTAAACTTACTCACCATACAAGACATCCATACTTTTACTGTGCCTATTACATACATAGAACACTCTATGCAGATATTAACCCACCACTCAAACTTCTCCTTACTAATTTTAACAGGACACATGACCATAACACTAGACACAGATCACTCCTCGATGTTCCCCGTGTCCACCTAACACTATGTAAAAACTCAATGCACATAAAAGGCACGAAAATTTGGAATTCATTACCTGTCATTGCCAAAGAAACCCTACCTGTACCCCAATTCAAAACAATGCTAAAAAACCACCTTCTCACCCAAAGATAATTGCTCCATATCAACCATTCCCAGCAAAGTAGAATAATCACTTAACGTAAAACCTGACTTTAAAGTCAATGTAATGTATGAATGAACGATTGAATGAATGAATGTAAAACCTGTTATGAATAATACTTACTTAGCTAATTATTCCCAACACTTATATTATAATGACCACGTAAACTAACTGCAATGCAATTGTTTTAAATTGTTATCTCACTCAATTAGTTGCATTGCTGCAATAAATTGCTACAATTAATTGATATGTTCAACTTATATTCAAACTTTAAAACTTAGATAAGCAACTTTACTTATTTTATAAATTATCAACCATAACTTTTTATTATTTTATTATTACTATTGCTTTAATTTGTTTAATCTGATTTAATTAATTTTATAATGAAGACAAAAGTACAAAACTATGTTCAAATTTCATAGCTTAAATACTCACCTTTACTCATTGTATACTATCTACAATAATTCTTACAATCTAGTTTTAAGTTAATTTTAAGTCTGCCCAAAATGCCCTGCATACTAGGGGCTTTTGGCATGTACACCTCATGTAATCTCAATAACCAAATGTAATTCTTTGTATCATGTCCAAATAAAAAATTATTATTATTAAATTATTATTAAAGTGAGAAACACGATGGAGTTTAAGAGTGTAGCAGGCATGCAGGGAGTGTAGCATGCATGCAGGGATTGTAGCATGCATGCAGGGAGTGTAGCATGCATGCAGGGAGTGTAGCATGCATGCAGGGAGTGTAGCAGGTATCCAGGGAGTGTAGCAGGTATCCAGGGAGTGTAGCAAGTATGCAGGGAGTGTAACAGGTATGCAGGGAGTGTAGCATGTATGCAGGGAGTGTAACAGGTATGCAGGGAGTGTAGCAGGTATGCAGGGAGTGTAGCATGCATGCAGGGAGTGTAGCATGCATGCAGGGAGTGTAACAGGTATGCAGGGAGTGTAACATGTATGCAGGGAGTGTAACATGTATGCAAGGAGTGTAGCATGTATGCAGGGAGTGTAACAGGTATGCAGGGAGTGTAGCAGGTATGCAGGGAGTGTAACATGTATGCAGGGAGTGTAGCATGTATGCAGGGAGTGTAGCATGTATGCAGGGAGTGTAACAGGTATGCAGGGGAGTGTAACAGGTATGCAGGGGAGTGTAGCAGGTATGCAGGGAGTGTAGCATGTATGTAGGGAGTGTAACATGTATCCAGGGAGTGTAGCATGTATGCAGGGAGTGTAGCAGGTATGCAGGGAGTGTAGCATGTATGCAGGGAGTGTAACAGGTATGCAGGGAGTGTAGCAGGTATGCAGGGAGTGTAGCAGGTATGCAGGGAGTGTAGCATGTATGCAGGGAGTGTAGCATGTATGCAGGGAGTGTAACAGGTATGCAGGGAGTGTAGCAGGTATGCAGGGAGTGTAGCATGTATGTAGGGAGTGTAGCATGTATGCAGGGAGTGTAGCAGGCAGGGAAGGAGTGTAGCAGGCAGGGAGGGAGTGTAGCAGGCAGGGAGGGAGTGTAGCAGGCATGCAGGGAAGTGACCCCGGATAAGGACTTGGTACCTAGAGTCCTTATGGAGGGGGATTCCCCTTCCAAAAATTAAGGTCTCTTCCCTCTTCCCTCTTCCCTCTCTCCCATCCAGCAACATCAGTCTTCAATAAAGGTAAGTGCCACATTCAGTTCATTCATTTGTGCATGTAAATCTATCTTTAAGGCCCCCCAAATTTTTTTTTTCCAAACTTCTGGGTTTCTGGAACGGATTAATTGAATTTCCATTATTTCTTATGGGGAAAATAGTTTTGGTTTTCGCCGATTTTGGTTTTAGCCGATAAATCTGGAACGGATTAAAATCGAAAACCGAGGGATGACTGTATAGACATTTTCATTAATCCATCTATGATATTTTCTTCAAAATTATATGCTATGGTGTTGCCGGGCGGAGGGAAAACATTATGTAATACTACTAATAATAATCACTCTTGGGCACATTAACCCTTTGAGGGTCGCTCCCGTACTAGTACGTCAGTGCAGCCAGGGTCGGTCACGTACTTGTACGAATAAATTCTAGTGCCTTCAAATCTGGTGGAAGAAAGCTGGCAGGCCTACATATGAAAGAATGGGTCTGCGTGGTCAGTGTGCGCAGTATAAAAAAAATCCTGAAGCCCGCAGTGCATAACGAGAAAAAAAAACCCGACCGTTTTTTTGGTTTAAAACAGCGACTTTCGGGTGTATTTTCGTATGGTATTTGTGGTTGTATTCTGGTTTTCTTGGTCTCATTCGATAGAATGGAAGATATATTACAGAAATAGTGATGATTTTGATTGGTTTTACGATGACAAGTACCTTGAAACTGAGCGCAAAGTAGCGAAAATGTTAGATTTTTGTCGATGCTCAAGAGTAAACAAATCACGCCATGCATCCAATACACATCAACTGGCGAGGCTAATATTCTTGCACAAGTGCACTGATATTATTTATACCGTTTCTACAATGATGCAGTTGTATACATAACAGTAAATCTTCTATTTTTTTGAGAATAAAAATTCAAAATGGAAAGCAAAAGTAATGTAAGAGGGGCCTGGAGACGTGACTAATGAACAGATAAAATGTTATTTGAGTGCCAGGAATGTCTGTCTCGTTTATTTCTGGACCCTATTTTGAAATTGGCATCTTTTGAAATTTGTGTGAAATTGGCCAAATTGCCAATTTCTGACCACCTTATTGGGTAGTTGAAATCGGTAAATTGGCAATTTCTTATACTCAATTGATAGAACAAATGAAACTCTAGCGAAATAGCTATAATTTTAGTAGACTGAAACATTGGAATTTGCTGAAAATAGGGCTCAAAGTGGGCGAAATCGCCGATGCGTAAATGTCATCGATACCACTAACTTTGCGAGAGCATAACTCCGTTAGTTTTCCATCAAATTTCATAATTTTGGTGGCGTTATGATCAGAAAAAGATTCTCTATCATTTCATAAGAAAAAAAATAATTTTTTTTTTTTCTGAAAATTTTTCGACCCTCAAAGGGTTAAATGTCTTATTTTACGTTAATATAGACATTTTCATTAATTCATCTATGATGTTTTCTTCAAAATTATTTAAAAAACACGTTACATAGCATATAAACATGATACATACACCCACAGAATAAAAATTGACAAATATGAGATATGTATACCAAGCAACTTTGTATGAGTGTTGGAAGAATTACGTTTTCTCTAGTCAAACACTGAGGGATAACTGTAGAAAAATATTCCTTTCATATGCCTTCACTCTATATATGGCTATTCACGACCCTTGTGGGTTTAGCACTTCTTTTTTATTATGATAATAATAATAATAATACTATCATTAACTCTAAAAATAGTGTATTGCATGAGAATGGGAGTGTTGCTGTTTGTTTATTTTGTACTAATTTGTACAACTTGTACACAATGTAAGAGTACAGTGGTACCTCGAGTTACGATGGTCCCCAAAATCGCCCTTTTATGTAAGTTTATTTTTTTAAATGCTTTTGTAAGTATATTTTTGGGGGTGTAAAAGGACTAGTCTATTTTACATTATTCCTTATGGGGATAAATTCGTTTGGTAAAGGCACTTGAACAGCATTCTCGAACGAAAAAATATCGTAACTCGAGGTACCACTGTATTTGTATTGTGAGGTAATTATTATTATAATAAAAAAAAATATTTTGAGGTAAAAGTTTCACAAACTCTTACAGACGTATGTGAATGAACTAAAAGTGGACACGTATTAATCGCATTCATTTCGCCTGACCGAGTGATCGCCCACTACCTGTTCAGTTTGTTTTTTTACCTTGTCTGAACTCCGTATCTCGTTCTCTCTCTCGTTTACTCTTTTGTTAACCAGTTGTGATAAAAAGAGGAGTCGTAAGCCTCTTGCTTTAAGTGCCAAGTTAGAAATTATTAAACTCAGTGAACTGACTTTTTTGGGTTATCCTAGGTTCTCTATGCATATTCTGCTATGTATGATAATCTATGTAACTGTATTTGTGTATACCTGAATAAACTTACTAACAAGGTATATGTTGATCGCTAGATAGCCATCAAATACATTTACATATAACAGTATATGTGTAGAGAACCCAGGATAACCCAAGTGTGTCAGCTAACACTCTTGCTAGGAGCTAATGCTGCTGGGGATTGCAAGTTAAAACCTATGATAATTTATCACTCAGAGAATCCTAGGGCCCTAAAGAACTATGCAAAAGGTAGCCTCCCTGTTTATTATAAATCCAATTCGAAAGCTTGGTTGACTACTGATCTTTTCATAAATTGGTTCACAGACTATTTTAAGCCTACAGTTGAGGCTTACTGCAAGGATGATGACAAAGTTGATCCCATGTATCAGAAATCTTCCCTATGAGGATAGACTGAGGGCCTTGAATCTGCACTCTCTAGAAAGGCGTAGAATTATGGGGATATGATTGAGGTGTATAAATGGAAAACAGGAATAAATAAAGGGGATGTAAATAGCGTGCTGAAAATAACCAGCCAAGACAGGACTCGCAGCAATGGTTTCAAGTTGGAAAAGTTCAGATTCAGGAAGGATATAGGAAAGTACTGGTTTGGTAATAGAGTTGTGGATGAGTGGAACAAACTCCCGAGTACCGTCATAGGGGCTGGGACGTTGTGTAGTTTTAAAAATAGGTTAGATAAATACATGAGTGGGTGTGGGTGGGTGTGAGTTGGACCTGACTAGCTTGTGCTACTAGGTCAGATGCCGTACTAATTCCTTAAGTGGAAGTGACCTGACGGGGGGGGGGGGGGGGGGGGGGGGGGGGGGGGGGGGGGGGGGGGGGGGGGGGGGGGGGGGGGGGGGGGGGGGGGGGGGGGGGGGGGGGGGGGGGGGGGGGGAGTGTTCCTTCTTTCTTATGTTCTTAAAAGAAAATTCCTTTTAATCTTTTACTTGTTTTAGACTTGTTTTAGCTGGCTTCACCCCAGATAATCTATCAGGTATGACGAATGATCCAGATACACTAAAGTCATACATCATCAAATTAATCAATGAAAATATGGACCAACGTAAAGCACTTCAACTACAAGATACCAGGATGACACAACTTGAAAACAAAATCCTCAGCCTTGAACAAAAGTTAACAACAACTGGAATGACTGATTTTGGCAAAACCCTCCAAACTGTCATTAATAGCCACACTGAACAGATAACATCTATAAACGCAAAGGTTGAGGAAGCAGTAAAGTGGAAGAACAGCATGGATAACCAGTTTAATGACTACCTTGCACTACAAGAGGACAAAACCGGAGCAAGATAAGTTATCAGAGCAGCAGTAATAGTGAACAGTCCATACTTTCCCAGTGATATGACCCAAGCAAACAGTAAAGACATTACTTTACAGATCATCAAAGATCAAATAAACGTAAATGTACCAGTGACAGATATAAAAGAAGCACGATTACTAGGTTCCCATGGTAGAAAAAGTGTTATGATTAGATTCACCACATGACAGGAAAACAGATCTAATTAAATCATCTATTTTATCCAGGAAACAAGTATTCATTAATGAGTGTCTGACCAAAAACGTCAGAACCTCTGGTATAGAATCAGAAAACTTAAGCGAGAGAATAATGAAAAAATCCGCTGTTTCACCGGGATGGAAAAATCCTAGTGAAGAAAACAAGTGTGGTCAGTTGTATACTATCACAAATGAGAATGAATTATCAAGATTCCTTGGGATGCAAATATTACAGAGACTGTATAAACACAATGTCCAAAACCAAACCCCTCACGTATGTGTAGTGTATGTTTTGCCCATCTACCTCATTTAAGTATTTGTCTATCCTTTGA